>JANRGW010041718.1:0-22087 GCA_024733675.1 Psilopsiagon aymara | reverse complement strand
CCTGGCAGAACATGAGACTCAGAAAGTCCTTGGTCAGAGTAAACATTACTGAGCAGCAACTAAAAACATCGGTGTTATCATCTCTTTTCCGAGGCTGAAAGTCAAAACCACAGCACTGCACCAGCTACTAAGAAGCAGACAAATGACTGCTACTGCTGAACCCAGGACAGATTCACCTGCTAAATCACAGCTCTTACATTTTTTGCTTCCCGTTTGCAGTTTTCCCACTCACCGTCAAGGAGAGAAGGAGTTATGATGAGAAAGGAAACAGTAGACTTGGACTCTGCAAAGCAGATCTGAGAGGAGATTTTTGCTATAAATTTGCTAGCCAGTTAATTAAACACATCTTTACAGGGATCCGAGTAGCTATTAATCTCAAACCAATGATGTTAAGGATTTTACAAGCGATTTAGTTTGATAATTTACACATACTCCTTCAGCTGTCTTGCTGAAGCACATCCACCAGTAGCATTTATGAATTCATGTTTCTGGATGGATTCTGCATCGCTTTTATCCCAGAACAGTGATAGTGTCACAGTTTCTCTAAATAGTCTCATTTTGCTGTAATTTGATCTCACTGGCTGTGTTGTGTGACTGCACAGCAACATGTGATAATAACTTTTCTATTATAAAGAGATAGAGTCACAAAACCCCCTTCTCCTTTCATGTTTGTCAGCATATGCTGAGGCGCTGAGGGACACCTAACCATGTGGTGTGCATTGCAAATCAGCTTTCCTTCTTTACTGACTATTGGGAAACATTCACTGGCTCCCTACGCACATTTTGGCATCTGGTAAAGGTTTAAGAATTCCTCATCTTCCACCCAGAGAATCATCTTTCAAATTGAGATGAACTCTCAGAAGATGACAACTCTGACCCAAAAAGCATTTCAAATGCTGCACTTTGCAGAAACCTGATTGTTGCAAGATTCCACTCTGATGACTAAGAGAATGTTTGGGAAGACCCTGAAAAGTGCAAACCCAAAAAATCTGGTGTTGTTATTCCATGTAAATTCATCCCTGACAGATTAGATTTTACCCAGTGGCACTTTCAATTACATGCCTCAAATAAGGTTTTAATTTAGATTTAATAAGACAGTTATTGCATGCTAATTAAATAGTAATGGATTATTAAAAACACAGTTTCTGCAGGTTTAACAATCCTGTAGTATGCACATCTATCCAAACCTGAATACACATGGTTTTAATCAGTCACTGGAATTAAGTTAAAACATAATTGCTGAAAGTTGAAGTATGTGATTGGACTCAAGAAGACAATTACAGTATGTCAATTACCCAAACATGGATTTGAGGGAAGAATTAATAGGCAATAATTATATTTATCTGCTAAATAATTGTATTCATTTAAAAGTTTGCCAGTGACATACGTATTAATTGACTTTAAGAATTTAAATGAAAAAAGGATATAAAAAAACAACTATATTATATTAATTATACATATATTAGCAGACTCATATACAGGACAGGACAGTGAATTAGATTTCTTTCAAAAATTATTCTTAACTAAAAGACTTTTCATTATTCTTAGACACAGATTTTTGCTTAAAAGTAGTGTAGTGCACTTTTTACATAGTGTCTGTTAACAAAAATATATCTTTATCACTTGCCAAGAATGAGGTCAGATTTTCACTCTTTGGCCAATTCCTTAGCCAATTGGAGTCTACTTCTGAAGCATGTAAAACTATTTATCTTTCAAAAAATCTGGCAGTCTCATTGAACACTTCTACACATATTGATGCATTAGGTACCCCTAGCAACCCAGTAAACAGAAAATAATCTGGAGGATTATCTTAACTAATGACATGATTTAATAATTACAGGTATTTTAATTAGCAATGGTAAAGATCCTTAAAAGAAATTGATTGTTTAATGACCAATTGTTCTTTGTTGCTCCAGATCACAGAAGTCACAGTAACCAGCTTAAGCCCCACTTAAGTCCTTACCATGCCTGAGTTCATGCCAAGAGGATACGGGCACTGGAGGAAGCCCTCATCCTGATACTCTTAATTAAAACTTGGAACTGTAGAACAACAGTCACTGAAGCAAACTACATGCACTGAAACTATTACCAGCTTTTTAGGACATTTTTACATTTCTCTGCACTACTGACACAAGCCTGCAAATATAAAGCAGTCAAATCCAGCTATCTGCAGTGCAGGAATTACCAGCTTTTGTTCATCTATTCAGACTTTCCGCTCTTTGCAGATCCCTCTCAAAATCTCTCACAGAACGATCAGCTTGGGAAAGGACTAATACCCTTTTAGCTGCATGGAGACAAGGACTTTCACAGCAAGAGCCCCCTGTTAAATACCCTGGCACAAGAGATGCCAGCATAGCAGTAGAAAATTCATTTGGTGGTCTCACTGCATACGTCAGTTGTGAGCACCCTAAAGCTGCTCTCTGGTTCTGTGCTATGGCAGCAGGACAACCACTGGAAAAAAAAAGGTGTTGCAAACCAGACTAGAGGTACCTTGGCAGGCTGTGTGGGTGAGCTTGCACCGCTCATGCCAGCACTACAATTATTAGATGCTATCATTCCCCTGCATTCACTAGTACATGCAAACTTTTAAAACAAACAAGCAAATCAACCACACAATGCAGTAATGGGCTGGTTTGCATCTCTCCTGGCACGGATACAACCTCATTCATCTGATAGCCACGCTACTGAACCCAAAGCACAGAAAAGCCAAAGTCAAACAAATGAAAATGCATAGACTTATTCTTGTACTCACTCTCCCAGACAGCACAGGAAAGGAGAGACAGTACAGAACATTTGCAGTGGTATCTGTGAGATGACAAGCACTTAAAACCATTCCACAGCACAAGCTCAGAGCTAGCACTTGTGCCAAGTTTCAATGACATGCTTCAGTAACACAAATTGCTTACTGTTGGGCTTCATTTAACCATCCTTTTTCTAGCAGTTCTCTGAACTATGGATTCTTCTTCCCGAGAATACAAAAGCCCAAGGTATGAGTTCATTGCTAAAGAACGAAAGCATCTCAGCAGCCCAGGCTGCCTGGTGATTTGCTGAGCTCCTTTGAGCCAGTAGTGAGTTTTCTTCTAATTTAACTGTTAAGGTTTAAGCTAAAAAGAATACACTCAGTGAAGCTTTGTATCTGTGCAAGCATGATCCTAATCCAAGCCAGGAAAAACTCTCAAGTATGATTTTTTTGTTGTTTAATTGAGGAAAAGTGGTGCTCCTAAAACACTACAGTGTTTGCAGTAAAGATTGAGGTTATTTGGGTTTTGTAGAAATGCTGTGGTTTGGTCTCACCTTTAGAAGAGATGTAACTAAAACACCTTTTTTTGCTTTTTATGAATCACTAGACAGGCAACAGGCTTTTTCCCACAGAAAGCGACATTTGCCTCAGTGCTCTAAAGCAATCTGTAAAACTTGCCTCTGTCGCTGACTAATTGTTACTGTTAAGCAAATGTTTTTCTAATGCTTATATCTGAAGCCATCCGATAAACTATAATTTGTGACCAGCCTTTGTATTTGGTAAGAGCCTAACATGGCAGAGTCAGAATCCATTCATTAGCTCTGGCAGCCAGCTCCAGCCTTCTGTGCAAGGAGCAAAGATTAACGCAGACACTGTACTTGGGGTGGTCCTCTTACTGCAAACCCCATGGTTTCAGCTTCATCTACAAATCCAAAAATTGTATGGTTTTTTGTTCAGGAGTAACACTATTAGTGAGTTAAAGCAGTGATATTTGTAAAGAAACTTAACCATGTAAGACATCCCTGATTTTTATATCACATACATATAAACTAGGATATCAATCCTATTTATTTTAAACTATATGCTACTAGCTGTTCTCCACTCCCCAAAATGCACTGGGACAAATTTTTGACTGGAATGTGACTGACAGGGGTGGGAAAGGAAATGTTCCAACATAGTGATGAGAATAACACCTAAATGTGAAATAGTAGCGTAATCCAGCAAACAAATCACAACTGATGAAATTCAGGCATGTCCTTTGCATTGTCTTCTTCAAAATAGGCAATCCTGTACTGTACTTTCCTACATTTCAAGTTCGTACTTTGTGGTGTTAGCTAAGAGTTTATTCCTGGCTTTCTGAGGTGGCTTAATTTATGACGCACTTTTCATCTTAAACATTCGTTCCTTACTGTAAATTTATCTTTTGACACTGAAGCTCATGCTGTTAGGGAAAAGTCATTTAATTGAGCAATTTAAAGCCCGATTCCCCAAAATACTTGAGCATCTGCTTAATTAGATTCTGAAATCACACTACAAGAAAGCACAAAGACTCACAGTCTAACTGTGAACTGGGATGCTTATTGTCTGGATACTGTATGTTTTAATTTCACCTATATCTGCCATCTACTAGCCAGGCATAATATGTAAACAAAAGTAAACATCTAAATTGAACGGTAAATACGACACACAATTATTCTGAATTAAAGTTTAGTACATTGCAAGAAAATGAGATATCCCAAGAATACGATGCTTAAACTATCCTTCTGAAAGTCTTCATTTAGCTTAAAAGCAATGCAGAGATAGCGTATCTCTTTCAGAGCTCATCAATGACACCAGACAGACTATCCAACATGTCTTCAATAGCATTTTATTTTACTGAAACAAAAGGACTGAAGAAAAAGAAGGCATTCAACTCCATTCCTCCTTCAATATAGAAAATAAATATTCTCAAAATGCATATAATTTGTAAAGAAATTGTCAGGAAATTATGAGCTTGTCCACAATTTCTTAAATTATGTGTTTGTTCATAATTTCTTTATGTGTGGAATTGACAGGAGTTACACCACTGCAATAAATTTACTTTTTCTCTTCTTTCTTCAAAGCAAAAGAAATTAAATTCCAGTCACAGTTATACCTTCAGGGAATCTAGGGTTTCACTAACACAATAGCAGTGAGTTTATACAGTCCAAGACACCCCAGGAAAGCCATGAACAAATGTCAAAATATCCTATTTCTTTACTGCGTACGTTTCTCTATCTCATAGTAGCTTTATTTCAAGCAAACTTCATATACAGGTTCCTATTACTTTGAACTCAGTTTGCATCACTTGAAGTGTATCTGTAAAGTCTAAAGTGTTCCCTTATTGTCCCTCTGCATGCACTCCCCCATCAGTCCCTTGTCCCTGCACATAAGCCTCCCACCATCCTAAACAGCCTCCCTCAGGGGTGGGGAATCTTTCCATTGCTCAGGACAGAATTAATGTGCTTGGGAGGCCAAAAAACCCACACACCTTAGCGCTATCCAAGAATAATGCCCAAAGAAGTAATAGCTGCATCCCTTGTGGCCACATGAGATGACATCATGGGTCCTTCCAGACCCGGGGCTGCTGGTTCCCCTGGGCCTCGCCAATTCAGAGGTCTTCCTGAATTGAACATACAAGTGATTTCTGCCCTCCAAACATGACCAAAGCCATTAATCATGACCTCATGGTACACACAAGGAGGAAAAAGAAATAGAAAGTGCTAAACTTATCTTTAAGTGCCTTTTGCTCTTTCCAAGCACTTCTAATAGAGGCAAGACAGTGCCTACTTCTCCACTCCTGTTCTTTCAGCAGTCACCAAAGAGGCCACATATATGTACATAACTACACATTATTACAAAATGAAAGGTAAGAGGGTTGATCTAAAAGCATCAGAAGTCAAGAAAGCTGAGCTTTTAAGCAGATGAGGTGTCAAAGCCTGCTCAACATTTACACTGTCATAGCAGAGCTCAGAGCATGGACTTGCTCAGGAGTGGAATAGGGAGCAAAATTAAGCTGGGAGAACCATATGTCTAGTGAAGTTCATAGAAAGGCTTTGTGCATGCCACAGTGCATCAATAATACACCTTTTGTTAGAGGTAATAAAGTCTTGGCAAAGACAGGTGATGACTCAGGAAGCACAAACAAATAGAGAAAGCCTCCGAAAAAGTAAGCAAACAATCCAGGCTGTTTCAAGTTTTAAAGAAATATTACCAAAATCAGAAGCAACATCTGGAAACTGGTCTCCCCACCACCCCAACTGAATTCTGACTGTGCTCCATTATTATTCAGAGATGGCTCCAGCAAAGTCCAAAGGCCATCAAAGACAGACAGTTTGGAGCTCCTATCCTGAGACAGTTTACAGATCATTTCTCCCCAAAGGAAGCTTCTGAATACAGGGCAGAAACACCCTTTGCAAAATTTCCAGAATGGAAACCAAAATATTTCTCTGAGGCTATTTTTCCTCTACTCTTGAGCCGGTAACCTGATGTGCACCTTCCCACTTGAACTTTCTTCCTTGGGCACTGGCGTAGGCACAGCTTGCTGGGTTACTGACCAATGTGGAGGGTCTCAGAGCAGCCAAAGTGGCTGGCTCAGCTCTGAAAGCAACACAGGCAAATTGACTCTGCATTGTAAACATACCATGAACACAAAATGGACACAAGAAGGTACCACATCTTAGCTGTCAGAATGTTCAATTCAGCTCCCATCCCAAAAGTGTGCCTGACTGCCTTTACAAAAGGGCTCCACCATGCTGCATGGGAGAGTGTTGAAAACCTGAGCCTCTGCAGGTGCTGTTAGGAGCTGACACAGGAGGCATTAGCTTTGACTGTGGGTCTCACCTCAAAAGGGTGTGGAGATGGCAACCAATGTGGAAAGCAGTGGTCAGCGTTGGGCGTTCTTCATCTCCTAAGTGTTGCTAATGCATGGTATTGAAAACAAGGTCAAATACATGAAGTCAAAGTCATTTAAATGTGTTCTGGAGGGGGCCTTTACAGTTACCATAACTGAAAATGTAGCTTTTCATATTCATTTGAAGAAAACAAGACATATACTACTAACAACTTAAGAGCCATCAAAAAAGATTAGGCTATTAATATATCACACTGACATGTCTCACTAAAGCTTTGGAGACAGAAATACCAGTGGAAGACAGTCAGGTTTTATGGTGGTGGTGTCCCAAGGCCAAATCTATCCTTCACAAAACTGTGCTGACACCATTAAAGACACTCCAAGGATGAATTAGACTCATTACATCTTACATTACATAATGAGATCTGTATAGGGGAATTTCTTACAGTTTTACTGTTACAGCTTCTAGCATTAAGTAGGGTTTGTACATCCCTAATTTAAAACAAAGTTTCCAAATTATTTTAAGGCAAACATCACCTAGACTACATAAAACCAATTTATGAAACATGTTTCCAAAACACATGTACTTCAGTCTTTGACCTGGGCTGTTTCACAGCATTGCTATCTGCTATTAAATTTCAGCCAAAGTCTCACGCAAGACAAGACTGTATTTCCCAGATGGAAGAAGTGAGCCCTAAGAGATGAGACCACAAAAGTTACTGATACCTAGAGATCTCCAGAGAACAAAAAGCAAGTGTGGTACCCATGTCCAACAATAAATTAGACATTCACACATTGAAAAACTCTTCCCTGCAAGCTATTGTAGCAAAATAGCAAAAGCTACTCTTTTGGGTACCAGAGAAATAAAATGCAAGGCACAGCACTTGTCCTTCCTGCTATGGGTTAAACCTAGGTGAAATGGGGTATATCCAATGAACCTGAAGGAGGAGGTTTAGGAAGATTTCCTGCACGGTTGCAAGCTTTGTGCTGCTTTCGAGCCTCCAGAATAGAACTCAGCTTGACATTGAAAAGTTTTGTAGAGGTTGGCCATTCTCTCAAACTTGACACAGTCATAAATCCAAGACACTGTGCAGCCAGGCACAGAGTTGGCTTTTTTTCCAGGATGAGAACACATCTGAAACAACATGCTCAGACAGTATGGTATTATTTACTTACAGCTGAGCTTAGGAGATCGGGTAGCAGCCTCAGAAATTATCCCAATTATTTGAAATTGCAGTATAGTGTAAGAATTCTGTCAGGAGAGAAGTGCAAGAGGCAGAGCAGTGGGAAAAATTAAGATGGGTTTATTTTTTTTAATAAAGCAAAATGAATCAAGGCAAGTATTCAAAAATAAGTTACAAAAAACCATTTTATAAACTAGCTTTAAAATCTCTTAATAGCATTAGCTTACCTTCTGTTGTGTCTGAAGAAATATATATGAACCAATAATGTTCTCATGAGATTTCATTACTGAAAAGGCTCATTAGAAAAGGCATTAAAATACTAATTACCTCATAAACTATTTAGTTGTGTACCCACTGGGATAGTACTTACGAGGGCTCAAGCTCTTCATAGATCCAGCTAATCAATTAATGCTCATTACAACCAGAAAGAGTATGCAGACTGCAGCATGCAGGAGAAATAAATAAGTCAGAGGTTAGCAAAGAAAGTGACTTGGCTGTAATTGAACCTTCTTTTGTAACACAACTGTTGTCTGCTACGATTTAATTTTAATCAGCCTTTTTGGTACTTCTGGTAACGTGACTCTTCTCAACCCAAGAATCTCAGCTATTGTTATTGCTCCTTAAATTACATAATTTATTACAGGAGATGCATCAAATGCTACATGAAGATTCAAGCAAACAGGTACAGTGTTCACTGATACCATGCTAACATTACCTACTGAGTGTATAAACAAAGAGGAGAGGGGCTTGGGGGTGTGTCTTGGGTGGGTTTCTGCCTCAAAGAAGAGGAGCAGCCAGAGACAAAAATGAACTGCTGGCTTTTCTGCAAGTGCTCCCACAGAAAGCAAACCCCAACATCAGCAACTGTATATCCTCTGCCAAGGCTCAGGAAGGGGCAGGAGATGTCTGCCAGTGAGAACTGGGCTCTTATGGTGCTTTATAAACACCACAGGGAAGAGGTCCTGCCTTAGACCCACTGCAACAGCACATACACTCCTTCAATTTAGGAGCACCAGGACTGTGGACACTCTCTCCTCTCTGGGCACAGCAGCCCAGTATCAGCATGTGAAGCACCTGGAGCCTGAATGGAGCCTGCTGGGCTCCTCTCCCCGCCTTTTGCCTAGGCCCCTCCAGGGAGGCTCCTGGCACACGTGCTGTCACCATTAGCCTTGCCTAGTAGATTGCTCATGATGCTAACATCTCACTGAGAAAGGAAGGATGGAGATTGACCTGCAGGCAGCCCATGACTTCAGGCAAATGCCATTTTTCAAGCAAATGCCATTTCCCAGCCAAATGAACTTCATGCTTTCTCCTGTCCAGTAACAGCCAGGAGGCTGGCCATGTGTTTCTGAAAGATGCGCACTTTAGGAAATGTAGCCCTCAGCACAATTTACAGCATCTCTGGTACATCCAGGATTTAATCATGGTTGCTTATCATCCCCTTCCTATATGCAAATCAAGAGAACTTCACTTTTGAGGAGACCTTAAAAATCTCAGCAGAAATATCTTCTATGCTCCAGAGAAACCTGTGTTTGTAGTTGTTTTCACTAGGAAGGGGGCAAGCCAAAGATGAGGACTATGAAAATAAGGAACTTCAGCGCTACTTCATCCAGCTGCTCACTGCCCAAGTTATGCTGGTCAGGAGCCCTAGGGTAGCCTAACTCCTCATTCAGGAGGAATGCACATGCTGGATGGGTAATACAAGTCTCAGCTATGTTATTTGGATTTTTGTGGGCAGTCTTAAAGTAGCATCACATATACCAGTTTTACTAAGACTAGCATAAACACATCTTGAATTTTAAGTGTAGTAGAAAAGGAAGTTTTACTTTCTAAAATCTTTAAAATTGGATCAAGCTACCTTGTTTTCTGAAATGAAGGATTTGGGTATTGTCAGACAAACCAAATAACCACAAAATTCACCAAGGGCAATTAATTCCTACTTTAATTCTCAGCACTGACACCGCTATATACTAGTTTTCAGACAAACCCTAGACTACCTCTGGGAACTTTTTATGCAACTAACTCAAACATTGTTTGGATCAAATTTCCAATCAAACTAATCCACTTCTAACATCATTTAGAAGACTGACAACTCTGCAAACTGATGTAGCAGAACAAATTTCCCATTCTTTGTGCAAATGGTATTCATACTAAATGCTTGTGTTTTTTTGATAACACACATAGATTTTCAGATATTTATTGTTCTTCAACATTCTAAAGTATTTCATGAAAAGTGATTTCTTAACTAAAGATAAGGTAATGCATAAATAAATAGACAAAGTAAGCCAATTAGGCATAGATAAGATTATGCTTGCACTGTAAAAGTGTATGGGATGAAGGAGGGGAAAAAACCACCAAAACCACAGAAATGAAAAAAAACTTACACACATACACATGTGCAGAAACACGCACACCTGCAGACTTCCAGCAAAGCTGGAGCTCTTCAGATTGTTAGCTGTTAGTATCGCCTACCACTACCTCTTGTTTAAATGAAGCACTCAAAGCCCAGACTCTATACACATCCAGATACTAATGTTTTGGCAGAATTTTTTAATTTAAGAGGATTCCTAGAAGATGAAGTTAGAGAAATATCTGTTACAAAACCCCAAATACATAGTTTTCTCTCTGACACACACACAGTGCACACCAACACCAGCCTTCAGAGCAGCTGCACACATCCATCAGATTGAAAGCAGATCAGGACTTCACCCACCCTTATCCTGGGTATCTCCTGACTGCTCTGTTGGCAGCCAAAACAAAGTTCACGCTTAACCTCATGCTAAAGAGTCTCTGTTAACAGTTGGGTAACACAGTCTATCCTCTTTGCATATATTTCTCCTGAACCACAGCAGCACATAAAGCAGACTCTAGTCAAATCCAGTAATGATGCTAGGTATTTTGGGAAGAAAAAAAAAGGCAGAAAGTTGGCACTGTGAGGCAAATGTCATACTTTGGTGTATAGTGGTGTTCTGTCAGAAGCCAGACATATTAAAAATATTTACATAATTTAAAATAATTTGTACAGGTCTAGTAAAGTCTATTTTGGGCTCTGGGCTTTAATAAAAGTTTAAACATTTGCTAGATCCCATTGGGCTTCATGTGTAAGCTTGGCATTTGAGGGCAGTATTGAGGATATGCCATTACTAAACTTTTCATATTAGCATGAGTGTGAACTGAAATACCATAATAAAAATATAACAATATTTCTTGCGACTTGAAAACAGCCCTGGACTTTATACGTATTTCCAGATGGGAAACTAAAAATGTACTCTATGTTTGTACATGTATACTTAGAGGTGGCTTTTAGTCTAATTTAAACATTCCAGAATAATGTAGCCTAAATATAACAACATGAATCATCCATCAGTTTCAAAGAAATATCTGGCAGTTTTTCATTATGAATCATTAGGGACAGGTACCAATACTTGTCACTGGCTGATACAGGAGAGTCAAAAACTCCTGGTGATTGCTTGGTATGATGACTCAATTATAAAAATCTCCTGAAATTATTTTGGGGATTAGCGAAAATGATTAATCTTTAAATATTATGTAATGAACACCTATAGGAAGCAGAAATGAAAAATTCATTTCTGAATTTTCAAAGCAGAAAAAGTTCATGTACGATGCTGGAAGAGTTGGCAAAACACCAGTGTGCAAAAAGAAGAGGCAAAGATGTACCGTATTATAAATAAAAGCATAACATTAAAAGCAAAAGCCAAAACCAACAAAATGCTTGCCTGGCAGTATCAAACTGTGGAAGGGCCAGAGCTTGCCTAAAGGAAAATTTTGAGATTCAGAAGTATAAACTAGGTCCTCAGTTTATGTAAAACCCACACAGTTTCTTTGAAGTCAATGAATTTACACAGATTTACAGCAGCTGAGGATCAGGGCTAAATTTTAAAAGCAACCTTTGACTACACCAAAAATGTTGCCTCTTATTTTTTAAACCAAGAGGATTTTGAAATTCTATTTTAAGCTTCTTATGGGGCTTGTTTCATTTCTGAATCCTTATTTTGGAAAAATAAATGAGAGGAGAGGGAGAGGGAGAGGGAGAGGAGAAACAGCTATTTTGTTTTAAGTCACTTCCACTAGACTGAAAAACAAAGCTACAGAAATCCTGGCTGCTATTTTTCTGTTTTAGAAAAGCTTTCTTACTTTTTTTACAGCAGACATTTACGACCAAGCTTTCTGAATGCAAATGTAATATAACAAAGGCAACAATTCTAAAGTAAAGTATTTACACACTGATATTGTAACTAAATGAAGAATTTGATACTATCTTAAATTAAGATTTTTAGAACATTTTTTAATATAGTAATGATTTGGTTTCACTGTGACTTTAATATAAAAAATAAGGGAAAAAGTAGTGCATCCATGAACTGAAGAGGGAGGTTTTGCGTAAATTAAATTCTGTATCTAAAAGACTGACAGTCTTTACATTAAATCTTTGAAGTCCATCTTTGGCTCGTCAAAGTTCATGTTCTCTCTACAATACTAACGGGAAATGATTCCTGTTACATCAAGTATTTTGCTGTATTCTTTGTAACATAAGGCACTTAAGATGGGGTGAACTATCTAAAGCAGAGTAACTTGGAGATGTCTACACTGCCAGAAAAATTGCAATCAGTCCTCAGAACATGAGCAACAAGCTGTGAGTAAAGACTACTCAGGTCCTTTGTGGGGTCCAGTAAGGTGGGCTACACAGTAATTATGGCATAAGAAGAATACAGAGGGCAGAGGACACAACCAACTAACTACACTACATCCCATGCAGTCAGACTATAGAGCACAGATGCGAAGATTATTCATAGTATTTCATACACTCAAATCTCAGATAAACATTACTGGCCAGCAATTTGCTAGTAAAAACCACAAGCGGAGCAAAGTTTGCTGTGTAAGTGTTTCCAGGGTGGGAGACCCAGCCTGTCCCAGTTTTTAACTTACCTCCCCAAACATAAATAAGGGAAGTTGCACTAATGAACATCTGGAAGACAGTATATAGCCCTCCCACTGCTGAAAAGTGTCACCGGCCGTATCTGACAGAAGAAACAACAAATGCTGTGAGCATTTCCTCAGGCTGAACACAGCTTGTAGCAGTATTTCAAATATGCCTGTGATCTTAGAAGGAGCTCTACAGGAGTATTCATTAGTCCCGGTTTGGATATGGTTGACATTATGTGAAAGTAAGTGCTCTCCTGAGATTTCAGTGAAAGCCACGATGCCAGGGAAGCTGATCTCACAAGGCTTCCATCATCTCAGATGACAGAAGTCTCAGAAGATCCGTTATTTTTTGTCATTCTGAGCCAAAATCTCATCAGTAAAGTTCAGGAAATTTCAGGGGCATTAAATCCAAACACAAACTGTCTCCTTCATTTGGATCTGAATCCTAAATTTGAGCCTGCACCCACTGTAAGCTTGAGGAGTTCAGAGTCTCCCCAGTCTCCCACTAGTCCTGAAAAACCGCTATATTTCAACCATTATATTGACATTACCAACATTAATAATTAACTTCAAAAAATACATATACATAAATTGTACTCAGACAGAAGTTTTGTTTTCTGGAAGCAGCAGCCAGAAATTCTTCTGAGCTTGTTTCAGCTCTTCCACTGACAAATTGTGCGGCCTCTAGTGAGTCACTTCACTTTTCTCTCTCAGTTCACAGTCTAAAATTATTTATCTCACAGGAACATTATCATAATTAATAAACTGCTTCATTAGCTACTGTATAGTTTTTAGAAAATGCTTTTTAAGGCTGTCTGTAACAAAAAGGTTTATCGCCATGAGAATTTTGCTTCCAGCTCTTGTGTCCTTAGTGGTCAAAATACGGAGCTGGTAAAGCGTGTAACACCATCCCCTCCACCCCATAGTCCATCTCTTGTCATGAGCTGCACTCATACATTCCAAGCAAATGCCAGGCTTAATGTGCAATGGCCTGAAGTATGAAACAACTTCCATCATTCATGGCTCTTGCAAGAATCTTGGAAAGTGAAAGCTGTACATATTCCAAGCAAAAGACTGAAATATATCTATGTGAAGCAGAGCTTCCCTGTAACGCAACCTTGGTTTTATTTTTATCATTTCCTTTTTCCCTGGCTTCACTATCATAAGGACTTGCTTTTACTTGCTCCAGCTCCCACTGACACACAACTTTACACAAACAAAACTGTTTCTGGAAGGGACGGCTCTGCACCAAACACTCACCCTCCTGTATACAGATGCATCTGACTTAAGTTTCAAAACCTTACAACACACAAAAGCCAGCAGTTCATGTGCTAGGCTAGACGATAGCTACAGCAAGCAAATATTAGGATTGTATTTCAATTACTGCTATGGTTACAAAACCAGGGTGGACTCTGGAGGGAAGAGGGGAAAGAGAAACAAATCTACAAAGACGATAAATCCTCCGAGGAAAGAGAGGGTGGTGGAGAAACAGAGGGAAAGAGAAAGGATGAGGGCTGGTGGGTGGGGGATAAAGCGAGGTCATTTTAACACCCAATGGAATCAAGGCAAACAAAACAATAAAAATCCGAGTTCTTCTAGGGAAACAGCATTGATAAGATCACCGCAGGATAAAGTGACACAAAGAAAGAAAAATGCGAGGAATTGTTACAACTTGTGTCTGCAACAAGCAACGCAATTCGCATGCACTTGGAAGAAGCCAGATCAAATATTCAGCACGTATTCACAGCAGCTATGAGTAACTGAGCCGCCGTCCTTCTCTATTGCACTTACTGAGCCACCGACAGCTTAAGAAGAATTAGATCCTACCCAGTCTAGTTCATAATCCAGAATTTAGGCATGACGGGTTCAAGGTCCTGTTTCAGTACACAAAACAAAATATGATTAGCTTCACCCATCATGGTAATACCTTAATCCACAGCAAGGCACACTGTCTGCAGGCAAAGCTACTGCCCGGGGAGGATTTTAAAGCATAGATCAGGAGCACACTGAAAGGTTGGCTTTGAGGACTTTAGAACATAAGCGCAAATGTAAAAGGAGATACAATTTCAGAACAGTGAGTTTTGTCAACAGTTGCAGAAGCACTGTATTTTTTTAACTATTTAACAGTCTCCTCCCCAAAAACATTTCTCAGTTACCAAAGCAGGAAATCTTGTCACACTTGGTTTTTTAATATATTAGAAAACTTTGCTTTGGATGTTGGGTTTTGGGTTTTTTTTATGCTCCTTTCATTGCTTTATTGTGAAGGGCAAGATGAGCAATTGCTGTTAAAAAGCTCTTCAGAGATGCAACAATTTTCCTTCTGCCCAGTAGTCCAGAATCATGCAAAGAAAAACCTTCTGGCCCTGAAGCAATGCGTGCTGTTCTGCTAAAGCGACTCACTTCCCAGCCAGCTTGATAGGAAGACATGGACTTCAAACCTTTTATTATATTAAACAAAATATCTTCAGTCATGAAGTGTTAAACAGCCAAATCTAGAGCTTCAGTGGCTCTGACCCTGACTGGACTGGCTATGCCAGCCTCCTGCCTGAAATCAGTATGGAAACCTTTCAGACCTGGGCCCAAAGAGGGATGCCCTTCCCAAGTCCACCAGCTGTCCCAGGATAACACTGCTCTTGGGGCAGTGCTCTTGTATCTGCATCCAAGGGCTACTGCAACAGCTGAGCCAAGCACCAGACCGAGATGGGGTGCAAGAGCTTGCTCCAGCCATTTCTTGCTTTGCAGCAGTTACACCATCACAGCTCACAGGCATGGAAACACACGTCATTTGTAAACCAAGAAGGAGCAGAAGACTCCATCCAAACACAGACCCCAACCTGCATCTAAGGAAAGCCGTCCACTTTTGCAGCCAAGGCTTTCTCACTTGGCTGATGTGCTGTGTTTCTGGACAAAGCAAGCAGCGCCTGTCTGACAGACATAAGAAATGCACCCAGGTCCCTGAAGCTAGTCCTGCCTTTCCTCTGTGATGGAGAGCTGTGGAATGCCTGGACTGGGATTTTCACAGCCACCAGTAGGTTCTGCACCCTTAACTCTCATTAAGTCACATAAAAATTAGTGCTGATGACAACTGGCTAACTGCAATTTCTACCACATCTCTCCTCCTCCCCCAAAGCTGTCCAGCATTATTAGGTAAATTACAGGGTTCAGTTACTGTGGATATTTTGCCATTATAAATAGCAACATGGTCATTACTGGCCTGTTTTCTTTTATGGTTATGTTTTCACTGTTACATCTGATAGACACTTTCAGATTAATTTTCTTATTATTACTGTTCAACCTAGTAATGCATACTAGGCAAAACCAATATCCCGCAACCCTACATAGTTCTGATATGGAAATAATTTATTTCTTTTTTAAAGAGCCATACAGATTCTGTCAGGAAGACAGGCACAGCCAAGCCACACATATTACATTTTATCTAAATTTCATAAAATTACATATCCAGCAAGGGGTGGATGGAGAGGGTAGAAGAAAAAAATAACAGGTCAAATTCAAAACTGTATTTTTAAGCTCAATTATTTTCATCACCTGCCTGCCTTTTATAACCCCTTTCAGAGCTTGTAAATCTCTAAGGTAAAGATCAATGCCCTGAAAAATTGAGATAAAGAGGTATCAGCTCCACTGAGAACTGCTGTGACACAGCCTTCCAGTGGTTCACTGCACACTATTGATCTTTCACTCTGGTAATCCACATGGTATTGCACTTCCAAGTTATAAAACCTTGAATACTCTAAAACTTCAAAACCAAACTGTAAGCAGTATATTAAGGCAAAGGCACTACCACCAATTCCAAGTTCATAATATTCTCAGCCTACTGAACCACATGTTAATATGCTACACATGCTATTCTGCATATTTTCACCATGTACACTTAGAGCTGTATGTTTCCTCCACTTTCTAATGCAATATATTTTAATACAAAATCAATGTGTGTTTTTGGTGGGCAGCATAAAGGTTTTATCCACTCAGCTCTGAATCTAAGAAGAAAGCAGTATTGATTTAGATGTTCACTCATTCATTTACTAGGACAGTTTTAAAGCATTAATTGATAACCTGACTGGGCGGCACACTGTGAGGGAAACTAAGACTGCTGTGATAAATTAAATCAGTCCTGGGATGTCATCTACAATACTTTGATATTTGAAGGAACAGCCTCCTGAAAAAATTAAACCAGGAAACCAGCACCTTGGCTTTCTATAAATGCCAATTAATACGAACAGATTAAAGTACACATAAATAAATTGCTTATTATAGAAATATAACATGGATGCGTCACATATCCTATTTGTGTCTGTGGATGTGCTTGTATATCAGGCAATGTATGTATTTATCAGAGTGGCTTTCATTTCATGCTACAAAGTGATTATGAACCAGCCAAGGGTGTGAAATCTTTTGCCATCTATCTACTTTTTCTAAAACCCCTGGCATCAGACAGTATCCATACTGGTATTATTTATTTTATAGAAGCAAATGAAGTCATGCATGTCACCAAACAGCATTATGACTGCTGTCTGCCAAATCATGCTCAGGTACATACTTCCATGAAGCCACAAGCATTTGGTCTCACATCTGGGTCTCACATCTAGAGGAGACTGTTCTGCGTTCTTTCATATAGGCACAAAGAAAATGCTGATCCATCTGCCATGGATTTGGGCAGCTGACGAAACAGGCCCAAAGGCCCCCAAACTTCTCTAATTACTGCAGTCATTAGCTGAAAGAAGCTTAGATGACTTCGTCTAGTGTCTGACACATATATTCTTCACAGAGTAGGGACAGCCAAAGAGAACCTAAGCAGTGCTGGATGCACCAGCAGTAATAGCATTAGCAGAATCTGGGGAAATCTGAAATTCCTTCCTAATGCAGGATGCAATCCGGTAAGTTACTAAGCACCCTTGGTTTCAACTTTATAAAAAAACAGTGCCAGAGTATGCATGAAGCAAAGTGATATAGTTAATAATAAGAACAAACATGCCTGTAATAGAGATGATTCAGATTTAAAATTCATGAATTTATATGTAAGACATAATTTGGCTCTGAATATTTTCCACATTTTTTTCCACTTTCTGTTCATGCTGAGTATTGTTACTAGATTTGTAGTCCTCAAAGAGGTAGCTAAACAAAGAGGCTTTTTACATTACATGCATGCTTTAACAAAAACAAAGTACAAAACACTAGCATATAGAATGCTAAAAAACACTCTTCATTTGAAAAGGAGGAAAGGTCCTGGAGCTCTGAATAATGCCTCTTACTCTTAAGTGTTAATGTACATAGAATTTTTCCACCTCTGGAAGAGCAGCAGAAAGCCCCTGAGAAGCAAAGGTGCTGCTTGTTCACTATACTGTGTTCTGGAACTGATTGCAATTTATGTTTGAAAGGACTGTGCCTTCATACATTAGGTTTAGGGACAAACCCTGCTTATCCAGATTAAAAAGTAATTTGCATTAATGTACAGCTTCAGCTATTAAAGCACAGTATTCTCACCATATGCACCAATAATTTAATCTTGTTCTTAAGTAGCCTCACACTTCCAGTAAAACAAAAAAAGGCAGGGAGTGCAGGGGGGGAGTAAACTACAGAACCTTTAGTCCCCAAAACAGATGCCAGTTTTAGATTTATTCAGCCAAGGAGTATTTAGCTTGGCTCAGCTATGCTTACGCTGAAAAAACACTTGCCTATTCCAAAAAGTTTTTAACAAGCTCTGCTGCAGATGCTGTTGCCATTTGGCATGTCACCGTCACTGTGTGGTACAGCAGAGAGAGAACTCTTGACCACAGGTTTTCCTTGGCAGGGGGAGACAGTGTTTTTTGCTATTGCTCTTCTTCTGGCCAACTGGCTGCATGTTTACGGAGTGTGGTTTTAGACAGGGTGTTAACAGAGGTTGGGTTAACAGCCTAACCCATACCAACAGTGAGGCAAAGGCATGACCTATACAGTCTAAGAAAACAGACAGAATAAGCTTGTATATGTTGTTGCTCTTAACCCAGAGTCTCCTGCATGCACTATACCTATAGACAATAAGATGTTTTCCTTTGCCTCAGGATAGATGACAACAACTTTAAAAGCTGTACTAGTCATGCAAAGTAGAAATATATAAAAACATGTGGTTGCTTAATCTTTGTCGGCTTGATTTCATTCTCTCACTCATGACAATTTTACCTTGGCAAAATGCCACCGAAAGAAGTTCAGTGAAGTTACTCCTGTTTTCCACTATGATGAGATATCATGAGAGGATAAAAAGCCCACAGAGTTAAACTGCAAACTTCTGTCCTCGTGTTTCCACTAGCTAGGAAATGGCAGGTCTGAAAATGAAACGGCCTAAGTGTTTTGACATTGATGAACTCAGTTCCAGGGATACTGGTGCGGAATACCTCCATCAGAGTGAATCTAAAACTGAGAAAAATTTACAAATCCCTACTTGTAGCTTAGTTTGCCTACATTAATACTATACCAGTACATATGCCTGAGAAGTCTTAACCTAGTAAGACATACAGTAACTTTAAAAAACACTATGACATTTGACTGATATAAATAAATTACTTTTGTACAAATTCTGACTCTTTTTTTTAACAGTGACACTTCTGTTGCACTTGAGCAAAAGAAAATATCCGTTTTATACACATTGTTGGTCTGCTTTTCTAACACGGCCATTACTCTGCCACACCATGCACCTATCTGGAGAAAAAAAATAGTGCGTGTACTCTCTCTACATCAGACACTTTTTACTTCACTCTTCATTAACTGACAATTTTCTTTAAGACAAATTATGGAGCACAGACATCATCAGAGAACCAGCCAGGCCATTTACTTAAATTCCACACATCTGCACCAAAATCCTAGTTAACACAGTACAGATTAGATAGCCCAACCTGTATCTCAGTTCCCTCTCACTGAGAGTACAGCAAGGACTAGGAACATCTTGAAAGTTCATAGACACAGTTCAATTTACTGCAGCGTATTAAGAAGGAGTATAACATATGACTAAGAATGAAGTAAGCCGTGTCTGGCTACATCCCCCACTGTCTGGGTAACCATAACGCAAGACCAATACAAGAAAAGCATTTTATTATTATTATTTTCTCTTTTTACCATTTTGGCTTCTGAATGCATTGGGGGGACTTGAGGTGAAGCACACGGATTATTGAGGTTCGGCCCCTGCATCCCCATGATGTTGGAGTTCATTGACATTTGTCGCTCCATCTTTTAAAAGAAAAAGAAAGAAAAAAAAGGTGATCTGAAAACATCTGGAGACATTTGCAAGAATTTATGCTTAGCTTCTATTTAAATGGACCCAGCTTTATTTCTTCAAGTCATGACTGGAAAAATAACAATCTGTGTCGTGAATTGCATGTGTGTATGCACGCAGGAGTGTGTTTCATCAGAATCGACCCTGAAAACTCACAGCCAATTATAAAGAAAAAGGTTCTTTACTAAACAAATGTAGCAGTCACCCAGGTTTGCACTTTTTTGTAATGATTTTCTCCCTTTCAGTATAACAACAGTCAAAGTTAAGTGGTTTTAAAAGCATCACTTGTATAAAGTTGTAGCTTCCCCTGTCAGTGCAGCTCAACTTAGCTTGTTAAAAACATAAATAGAAATCTACAATCTCGGGTATATGAAAAACGAGTTGGCTTTTTTTTAACTCACTCGGACTGCTCAGCTGAGAAGAGTTTTCCATATGTCTTGTAAGGGAAGCTTTCATGTACTGCTGAGGTAGCAAAAACCAAAGCAGAGCTCCTTTTGGCTATTCAGAGCCCATTCTGCAAGTCCCTTCTGCAATTTCCCTAGGCTGGGAGGGAGGGATGCAATTTTCAAACAAAACCTAATGATAGTAAGGCCTGGATAAAATAATTTCCTGGTGCATTTTCCATGAAAAGAGGCAAGCCTTGTTATACTGCTACTCATTGGTATGGGTGATAAGTAGGGTTATGGTGCTGTTTCCAACCAGAGCTGAGCATCCTGCATTGCTTAGGACCAGTCCCCTGCGTCTTTGGCTCAGAGAAAAAAGAAGCTTTTGAATTGTCCTGAGCCCTTCCAAGCAGGGGAACTATTTTTTGTGTTCTTTGGTGAGGTCTTGGCTTCCACCCTCTCTGATCCCAGCAAGGAGTGGTGATGGGTGCTGGGCCTGGGAGAGAGGACAATATCCCACTACCTGCTGATGGGGAGAAGCTGCCTCCGCCAGGGCTCCTCACCCTCTTCATGGGGCAGGAGCAGCTCCCGCTGCCATCTCTGCAGCTCTTTCAGGAGGGCTTTGGGGCAGGAGCAGCAGCCGGGGCAACCAGCACTGATAGGGTCTGTCTTGCTTCTGTGTTCATGTCTCAGGGGCGTTCAGCTGCAGCACACCTGTTTGTCTGCACTCAGACCTGCCCAAAGGTCTCTCCAGCAGCAACCCGAAGCCCCTGACCTTACACTGAAACAGGATGTTTGCTCCATTTCAGGTTCTTTAGGAATCATGCCAGAAAAAAAGTCCCACAGTGACATGTCCTGTATTTTTTCTGTTGAACTTCCTGGTCGATATTCCAGGAAAGCCTCATTGACAAGTTACTAATTACCTGACTTATTAATGACTGCTCAAATAGCAGCCAAACCTGAATCTATGCAGCCCTCTGGAGTGTCTCCCTTGCTGCAGCAAAGCCAGAACAAGCAGTGCTTTCCTCCCTGCCATGGTCAATCACATTCAGGTTTGCTTTCCAGACTGATCATCATGGAATGAAACAGAAACTTCTCCTGTCCCAGCCTCCTCTTCCCTGTGCCATCCTTACTCATCTTCACCCCCAGCCTTCAGTAATATACTGAAAGGGTTGTTAAACTCATTTAAGAATCTGAAGCTACAATTGCAAAGCACCTCTTTGTCTCCCAGAAGATGGGAAATATTCCCATCTCTGTAGACATGAATGGAAGGTGAGCAGTGATCATGACCCAATTCTAATTAAGCTCAATTATCAGGCCAGAAAAGTAAGTCACAATTCCTTCTTGCTAGCTGGGTATCTTCACAAACAAGAGGATTACTTAGAGTTCATTGGCATAATTCCTGTACATGGCTTTTCCAGTTCTGTCTGACTTGAGAAAAACCTTTTTGTTCCAGCACAGACATACTGATCTCACCTACATTACCAAGTGTGAGAATCAGAAATTGTAGTCTCATGTAAACTCTTTCTAATCACTCTCTCTCTAATTAACATGCCATTAACTGAACCAGAAATACTCTTGTGTAAGATGAAGCAGTGAAATAGGTCCAGCTTCCTTAACTCATCACACTTTGATTTCTTTAGAAAATCCTGGAGACTTTCACCTCTGCATAGGTTGATTTGTGCAAAAAAAACAATTTCCCCTGCT
>JANRGW010041716.1:0-21157 GCA_024733675.1 Psilopsiagon aymara | reverse complement strand
CGGCAGCCGAGGCCCGCCCTCCGCCTTCAGTTGGGGGTAGGGCTGAGGCCGTCGCGGGGGAGCGTGGTGAGGGATTGAATAGTGTCTCTGTGCATAGGTAAGCCCGATGTCGATTCGCCGGCTGGGCGAGGGGGAGCGCGGAGGTCCCTGAGTGATGCTGAAGAGCCGACCCCGTGCAGGCAGTCATCCCGGAGCCGGCGAGGCCCCATGCGTGAGCGGGGTGGGAGACATGGACTCGGCAGAGCCCGCGGGCGCCGCGGCTGGAGACGTCTCGGCGGATCGGCCCGCTGTTAGCCGCCCTCGCGGGGAGGAGGAGCCGGACACGGAGGGAGACGAGGAGGGAGGGAAGAGCGGCGGCTGCTCCTGGGAGCAGAGCCTGAATCCGGAGCTGCAGCAGGGATACCGCATCTTGCGTGAGTTTCTCCTGGAGAAGTATCGGCCTCTGACAGCACCGTTTCTGAAGCCCCTTGCGGATCAGGCATCCATCAAGGAGGAAGAAGCTGCCTCCCTCCCGGGTCGTAAGAGCAGTCAGGCCTTTCAGCATTCGCCGGCTGGAATGTGGTTGTTGAAGATGGAAGAAAAATTTTCCAGTGGCCAGTACACGGGGATAGCGGACTTCGTGGGTGACTTCCGGCTAATGCTGGAGACTTGTTACCGACTGAATGGTGTAGATCACTGGCTCTCCAAGCAGGCCCAGAAGCTGGAGATGATGCTGGAGCAGAAGCTGGCGCTGCTGTCCCGGTAGGTGTAGAAAGCCTAAAAGGGGCCCAACCACGTGCTGTTTACGTGAAGTAGGAAAGGAGGGTGTGTTTATGTAAAAAATGCCATTTGCATGGGTTAAAAAAAAACCCCAAACCCCACAATAAAATACTTGAACTCTCAATGCTTACACAAAGAGGAATGTTTCCTGCTGGGAATTATTCAAATACAATTCAGTTTGCTTTGGAGATTCCAAACCCGAAAATACCAAAATATAAAAAAGGGGTCAGCATTTCTTGATGAAGATTTTCTGAAAGAAAGGTTTCTGAAGCATTTTAAAGAACCGAAGGCAGACTTGTTTAGACAAGATGTCAGGTGCTCCTTTCTTTGTTTTTTTGTTTTTTTTTTCTGTCAAAAGCAAGTGAAACTAACCCAGATTTTGCATAAGTATCTGGCTGTTCAAAATTATTATTTCTACAGTAGGAAATTTTTAATGTCTTTAAAACAAGTAGGAATAAATTCTTGAGCCAGAGTATCTGCTTTGAAATTAATGGGGTTTGGTGTGGTTTATTTTTTGTCGTTGTTTTTTGTTTATTTTTTTTAATAATCATAAAATGAAAGATAAAGTTTAGCATGTTATAGTCGTAAATGGCAAAATGGAAATTGGGGTATGTTTAAGTATAAGCTCCTGGCAGGAACTTTTCTGTCAGCCAAAGCAGCTGAAGCAAGGAAACCTGTCAAGGTATATTGTAGAAAGTCCAGTTTAAATCATCACTGAAATGCACTTTCTCCGGAGTTTAACATAAGCAGAGTGTGAAGGTGAAGAAGGAACGATATTGAGAAATGCATAAAGCTGTGCATCTCCGTCAGCCTCAAACTTGCTTGTGACACAGCATTGGCTTCCAGCTGGTAAACAGTACCTTGCTTGTGTGGTAGGAGCACTTGAGTAGTGTGGTGCCGACCTCAGTATCCCAGAGTGAATGTATTCGGTGTTGGTGTAGCAACGCTGTATTTGAAACTGCTTTTGTGTACCGACAGTTCTGGGACAGTGTGAGAGTAGAAGGAAAGGAGCTGAATCTAACAGAGCATGAATGTTGCTATTTTGCTTGAGTAAAACTTGATTAAAAAAAAAAAAAAGAATTGCTGTCTTAACAGAGTTACTGCTAGATAGCTTACCAGATAGCAGACCAGATGCCAGGTTCCCTTTGTATGTTTGTGTTGACTATAACATCTCTACTGCATGGAATTGATAGACATTTTGTGGAGATCTCTTTGTTGAATTAGATACCTACTCGTTGGATTCAGTAAGACCTAAGAGTGCTTGATGTCTTTTTATTAGAAACTATATAAGAAAGTGAAGTCAGTTTAGGTAGTGTCATCATAGCACAATATATCTATTTGCTAAATTCAGTTGTTGTCATTCTTTTACAAATGCAGTCTTTGTCCAGATAAATATCAAGAAATATTAAACAGGCAAAGAGCAATCCTGATTTTTTTTATATTAACTCTTCAGAGATTTGTAAATGTTTTTTGTTTGTGTACTCTCACTTGGTAAAAGTCTCTAAGAACTAGATATAGAAAGGATTAAGGAATTTAGAAATCTTAAAATTCTTTCATAATTTTTGTTCAGACACTTGTTTGAAGTGCTTAACAGAAAGAATTTTATTAGTAAAATGGAATTCAAGAACTATTTGGAGTAATCATTCTTGTTTCATTAGGGCAGTATTTTCCTCAGAGAGTCCCATCAAGTGGCTCAGAGTTGGTTGCATGACTCAGATACTGCAGACCATAGGAAAATCACATTAGAATGGAGGTTGGACTTTTTTTACCCCCTCACCTCAGATGTTTTCAGACATGTGATAGAGTGTTATTTCTCATACCAGTTTTGCTAGAGTACTTTGACACAGTGTAAGATACAACTTTACAGGCAAATTTATAATGTTATGCTTAGTGGTTTGTTTTTTTTCGAGCTTTATCAACTTTTAACAAAACTAAACTTCTGTTAAACAACCTGACACAGATCAACAAGTGCACTTTTTCCGCACCCCTTCCTCCCCCCCTATATTTTTAGGTGTCTTCTAAAAATGATAGTTTCTTATCTCAAGTCTTGTGGAAGTATTTTCTTTCTGATGTTGTTATACACATTAATATAGGAAGTTAAGTCTCCAAATAATATTTACTTAATTGAGGTAAAGATCCACCATTTTTTACAGATGTGAAAATATAGCTCATGTTAGTGTGTTGGTTTTAATATTTTAAATTTCAGAAGGAACTTTCAGATGGCAGGTGAAAAGTAACTGCTTTTCTTCTGAATAAATATGCTTGATACGTGATTGGTATTGTAGGCACTGAAGTGCCATTGATAAGGGAAATTGTAATTGTGAACTGACTTGCTCTTCTAGGCATTTGAGAGAGAAAACTTCAATAGCTGTAACATCCAGAGGATGTTATGGGCTGGAAGATGAGAAAGGAGCAGCATGTATTTCAACAAGACGTCGTTCAATGCCTCGCAATGTAGTAGGCTTGTCAACAGGCATGTTTGAATCTGTGATGGTTCAGGTTCTAAGACAAGAAGAACACCTGAGAGCAAAAGAGGAAAAGAGGTAATAGGAAGAACTGTTTTGTTTCACTTTTAAATAATTTTGTCTTCCTAGTTCTCTGCAGGGACTAGCTCCTCAAGACTTTTTTAGGTATATAAATGTTGTCTCATTTGTCTTAGATTCATGACTAGGACTTCAATACAGTGCATTCACAAAGCAAGAGATTAATTTTTGATTTACCACATTCTTGAAAAGTTTCTAAAGTCACTTAAACTTCAAAATTAATTGACTGCTGTTATTTTAGGATTATGAAACTTCTGATAGTAACTGTAAGAACCTGCAGAAATTTCCTGTTACCTCAGTCGTGGTGTGTCACACCTCTTCTTGGACTGTTTTCCGTGCTACAATTAGATTAAAAACTACCAGAATACTTAATTACAGTCTAATTCTGTGGTCTTGTCGCTGCTTTCCTCACTGATAGCCAGAAGCAGATTACCTCTGCCACTGCCACTCCTGTTATCTCACTGATGTGGCATTTAACTCTCAGTAATAAATTTAGAATGTGTGTAATTAATTCTGTGATTTTGAGGTTTTCATAAATTTAGGAGGCAATTAATTCTAGGCAGTGTTTAATGTTGATTGTGATGTGGTTTACTTCGAGGAAAGCAACAGTAGCTTGGGGGACTGTGTCTGAACATGAAGCATGATGATAAGACACTATCAGTTTTAGGAAGCAGGATATCAGCTTTTTTCAAAGTTTACAGTTTTGTGGAATTCTGCGCGTAACCAGTTTGCTGTCACTTTGCAGGTAGTCCTCCTTTTCAGCTGATTTGAAGACACACAGTTTTTGCTGACTTGAGTGTTAACCAGTTAATTTTCTGTAGAAATGAGTGAATTTTGATTCATATTACCACCTCATACTTTGCAAAATATCAAAAATCATTAAGGTTGTTATTTCTATGATAAAATTATTTGTGTTCAGTTCTGTGTTCTAGATCTCTGAACTTCGTAACAGTTACGAAAAAGGACATTTTGATTACATTTTAATTCACCTATAGAGTCAGTAGAACATATTATCTCATGAAATAAAAATTCTGCCTCCGTACATCTTGTTTAAGCATGTTCTGCAAAACTGTTGTAATTAACAGTTAAAAGCATCTCTCTGGGTATGCTCAAAAGTCCCAGTGCAAAGGATATCTCCGGTGGTTGATTCTGCACATTAACGGAAGATCACAGCTAGCTTGTGTCTAATTTATGCCCTGAAATTTTGAACTGTATCACTCATTAGGAAGCAATAAAAATGTGTCATCAGGTAGCTAGTTGAATATTTCTTTGATTCTTTTGATCTCCTCAGATGATCAGGCTTCAGATACCTTCTTATTTCCTAATGGGATTTACCATGCTTTTGAAAGTAACTTGGACCTTTCTATACCAGTGGTTTGCCAATTCACCCCAATGCAAATGTTCCAGAAGTGCATTGTAGAGATATTTTATGAAAAAAGCTTGGAAACTGGGGGTCTACTTAGTAATACATTACCAGTGAAGATCATATCATACAGTGCATACACATTTTTAGAGTGTTTTGTATATGAATGCAGATACTTACAACACTAAGATAGATGCTGGTTTTATTAAAAAATGGCTTTCACTCTTCATTTTTTGTAACAAAAACGAAGCTTGCTGAACTGAAATTGCATTTATACCTGTTTAAATCTTGTCCTAAATCTGTAAGGAAAATCAAATGTGCGATTCTGAACAATTACCTTCGTCTTTTTCAGGCCAGAAAATGTTAATGCAGAATTCATATTTTAATGTAGTAGAATTCATGCTATAAACTGTTTTCATAGGAATAAAGCACTTCTATAGTCCATACATATTATTTTATTGATTACTAATAATGATTGTATTGGTTGGTGTTTCATCAGAGTTGTCAAAGAATGAGTGTCCAAATCTGTTACTATAATACAGGGTATCCTGCATCAGAGTATAGTTATGAGTGACTGGGATGGTCGCATCAAATGAGTCTGTAAACTGTTCTGAATTTTGAATTCTGCTGTACTGAGCTTTGCTTTCCTTCTACTCTTTCACTGCTGCTGTTTTTCCCCATAAAACTGTGTGCCATGTTGTGGTGTAACTTGCCTGTGTGCTTGCACATCAGTTATGTTTGTACGGGCAGCACCTGCTGTTTACACAATTTGCAGATGATTTATCAGGAACATAAAAAAATGCTCACTTCCTAGCTATCTAGCTGACCACTCAGCATACATGTACTTTCTAGATAGTAATTATCTTAGTTTAGGCTGCTTAGCCACCTGAGTAGGAGTTACATGCTTTCAGGCCCAGATAAGTAGGTTGCAAATATAAGTGCCTTTCTACAAAACTTTGCTAGATACCTAAGGAAACAGCCTGTTGAAGTCCAAGTTAACATTAGTCCTTTGCTTTAGACATTTAGATAGTCTTGTAAAGGACTGCCATCTTAATGATGAATAGAAAGAAATGCAGTAAATGATATCTTCAAAATAGTTTGTGATTATTTCCCTCCCCCAGAAATGTTGAAATTGATTTTACAAGCTTTGATTCAGCTGTGTATTTTGGAAGACTACTTCAAGGTGTGATTTTTATCTTCTTTAATCAACATCCTACTCCAGATCCTTTTGTTTTTGTTTTTTTTTTTTTCCTTGTTTTGTTGTTTTTCTTTTTTTT
Organism: Psilopsiagon aymara; assembly: GCA_024733675.1. Classification (NCBI taxonomy): domain Eukaryota; kingdom Metazoa; phylum Chordata; class Aves; order Psittaciformes; family Psittacidae; genus Psilopsiagon; species Psilopsiagon aymara. Next base: position 15,215 of record JANRGW010041716.1, on the reverse strand, counting down.
TGTTATCTAGGTATTCTTTGTAGGAAGTTCTCTTTCATGTGGTGTATCTATGTCTTGCATAATCTGTTTCAATTTTTTCCTTATTTAATGGTTATAGCCTCCCCCAAATAATACATTTGTCATGGTAAATTCAAATAATATCACTGTTATTTGACTAATATCACTATTTTGCAGCTGATAGTTTCTGATAGCAGCAGAAGTACTTCTCCCCTCCCCCAAAATGTATGTATTTAAGGACATCTAATTTGCTTTTCTTGTTGGTGTTGTTATAAGTTTTCCTTTCCTTTAATTGTACTAATTATCAGAATATTGAATAACTTACTTCAGTTATCAGTTACATTCCATGAGGTTCTACTTAGCTGCTTGATTACATGTTAGTTAAGTAACATACTGACATACTAACTTCCATATTAGTTAACAATAAATAATGGTGGAATTATTATGAAATTGGAAATGCTTGCCTATTGAGAGGCATTTATAGACATAGAGGTAGTTTCCTACTGAAATTTTTTAAACAACCAGTAAATGCCAGGTAATTAACTGGTGGATTTCAATGGGAATAACTGTCTGTACGACTCTGATTTGTTGAAAATTTTGCTAGGTGAAACTATGTCTTTACCATCTCTGAAAACATGACTCTGGGATGAGTTTCAGGCATGTTCATTGAAACATTTAAAGAATTTAATTCTTTCTGTTAGTCATTTAAATTAGCAAATTGTAGAATGAGGTATGCTTATACAGTCAATCTAGCCTTTTATGAGGGTGTGAGCATGGATTGAAGTGTGTCCTATGGAAAAATTATGTAAAAATATATGTTGTAATGCAGTGTAAGATATTACAGGCAAAGAATTAAGGTCACATGGGCATCTTCAAAATCAGTTTCTTCTGACCATCAAATCTTGACCAAATTTAGAATAATACATAATATTGCTATTTTTATACTTAGCTTTCTAGTATAATTTTAAAAAGGAAGTTTGTAGAAAGAAATATTGTCGAATTAATGCAGTTCTCTATACCTTGTCATCAAAGTTCCAGTACCATACCATTTGCTTGTGAAAAATTACTCAATACTGTAGTAGTTCAGAAGTGATAATTTGGGGGTGGGGGGAAAGTACCATCTAGTGTTTGTCTTCTCTGCCCTCCCAGTGAAATTTCTTGTTGAAAGTAAGAAGGAGGCTAGAAGTGTCTGCTGTCTAAAGAGAGAAAATTGCAAGTGGGGAGTTGTTTGGACTCTTTTCTAGGTGATACCTCTACTTGGGCATGTCTGCTGAGTTTTAAGGTCAGGTTTTATCCACTGCTGCAGGCATTCTTTTAGGAATATGCTTATCCTTTGTTAGCCTGGAAATGTCAGCTTGACCTTAAACCTTGTAATAGTCTTGTGTTATTGTAAACAAAATATGTGCTTGGAAACATCTTCCTGATAAATGTAAATAAAAGTATGACAAAGGGTTGCTGTCAGCATAAAAGCCAAATATGTTTGTCCAGAGAATTTTTCAGTGCAAGGTTATTTCTCCTCCTAAATATCAGATGTTTCTCTCTCTCTCTCCCCCTGTCGTCCGTACTTTCTTCCTTGCTACACATCCTCTCCCCACTTCATCCCCCTCCTCCCTCTTTAAAAAAGAAAACCAACAAAAAACACCCCAGGAAAAAAAGCTATGCCCTCGAAAAGATAGGCAGCTGATAGGAAGACCTCAGTAAAGATGTGAAAGTGTGCAGTTACATTTTCTCTTGAATGTCTACTGAGAATGGAGTAACTACAGATATGTGATAAAATGAACAGCTTTTAAAAAAAGGCAAACTTTTTGCAAGTGGAGCAAGATACATTTTTCTTCTAAAAAAATTTCTGAAATTGCATAATGATAGTCGTTTATATGAAGCACATTTAGAATTTTACATTTATTTAAATTACTAATTGATGGTAAGTTGAAACTGCTTGTGAAGATGGTAATTTTAAATCTACAACCTGTGTTTTTATTGAATGATGCTGATGTGATTGTTTCTACAAATGTTCCATCTAACTGTCTATTCATATTTAAGCATATTTCCGTACTACTTTAATAGGATTCATACCTTTTGGAGGCAGCAGGTTATTTGAAAGTATGTTTTATGTTTAGGAGGAAGGAGGAAATGGGATTCGGGAGTGCTTTGAAATTCATTTTCACTTGGTATCATTTCTTTGTCTGTCCCACTTAAGTTATTTATTTTGATTTTTTTTTTTGGGGGGGGTGTTAAATTTATTTATAGATTAATGCAGTATTAACATAAGGACGTAGAACAAAAATCAGAATTAAAAAATGCTCACTTTATCTATAAAAGTAGTATTGTTGAGTATACTAGTTTATTCGTCTGGAATGGCAAATGGGCATTTGTTATTAGATCACATTCATTGTATGTTTTTAAATTAGTGTTGCAGAGTGGGGTTTTGTCTTGAGATCTCATCCAATATACAGTAAAATTAATGGTGCACTGAGAGAGTGAAGTTGAGAATTTACTGTTTGGTTTGCAATTACATTTTAATTTTATGTTTTACATGAGTCCACTTTTTTGCATTTGATAGGTACATAAAAACCAAGGTGTCATAGTATTAAACATTTCTAATTATGGTAATAAGTACCTTGGTATTTATTGAAATTATACAAGATAAAGCATTCAGAAGAATCTTACTGCATTATATGTCATTTTGCATGCACAGAGGATGCAGATTTTAACTTTGTGGTCATGGTATGTTTCTCCTGCATCTACACTAGTATGTGTGCCAAGCTAGGTTTGTCACATTTTTTGCACTGAGATGCATAGTTAATGCTTCAAATATACATTCTTATTGCTAAAAGCCACTACTAGCTTCATGTTGTTAAAAGAAAGATTTTAATGTACCGTTATTCTTTCTTTGAATTTGGAAAGCATTGATGCTATGAATGGATACATGACATTTATTTTCTACTTGTATATGAAGAAATATAATTGGAGGTTAGAAATTGGGGAATGTAAATTCCAGCAATAGGTCACATTAGTGAGGTACACAGGTGTTTTTCTAGCAGTGGTCAGTTACAGAAGCTTCGTAGAAAAAAATGTGAGAAAAATATACGAGAAGCTTTGAAAGAGCTCTAGAAAAAAATTTCCTCTAAGTACATCTGTATCGTAATCTTAATTAATCTTAATTCCCTATCCTTTTGGAATCTGATTATGCCTTGAGGCAAAAATGTTAGTTTACCATTGTGGCATTAAAGAAGGATCCCTCCTGTTACTGGTAAACCTTGATATTCTTGTGATTTGTGCAGATGTCCTATTTTTCACTTTGGAACTAAATTAACATGTCCTCTGTCCTACTAAATTAGGTGGTGAACTGTGAATAATTGATTATCTAAAGGGGAAGCATTTTTCCCTCTTAAACTTGTTGCCTTTAAATTTCATGATGAATTTACAAATAAAAGTAAGTAGAAGTACCCTCTCTGTCATACTACTTTTGTGTATTGCTGTCATGTTTCCTCTTGCTAATGTTATGTGTGAATTCCCAGATCTTCTGGAAGTTTTTAATAGGCCTCTGATTACTGATGACCTCTTTCTCTGAATACCCACTATATCTGCTCTATCCTTTCTTTAGATAGGGGGACCAGAACTAAAGAGTTTTTTCAGGTGAGGGCAAACCATTTATTAATGGCATTTTATTTCCAGTGTTATTTTCTGATGCATTCTTCATGCATTCTGATACTTGTTTCCTTTTGAACCACCATTGCAAATCAGCTAGTAACATGCCTTTGGGTGGGAACGAAAATGGCTTTTATATGAGAATGGAGTGCTTAACAGACAGTACACTTGTGCACTGAGGGAGTTAGTTACAAGGTAGGTGACACAAGCCACAGGACAACCATTTGAAAGCAAGACTTACCTGGAATTTGTTCTCAGATATTTTTATATGGATATTTCTTGGAAATACTAAATCTTGCCAGAAATGGATTGGGGAAGGGAATACATTTTTTGAAAAGTATATAAACCACACAAACTATTGGTATCTGCCAGATATTTTCTTACCTTTTCCCTTTTTTAAGGTAGTGGTAGAAGAAGTAAAAGGCTGTAATAATTTCCCATTTTGTTTCAGTGATGCATCATGTAATCCAGAGTAAGACAAACCGAACTGTATTGTCTTAGTTATTACTTCAGGATAAGTATGTTTGTCATGCTGTGGTTCTGATTTTTTTTCTCTCCCATTTCTTTTTGTTCTCCTGATTCCTCAATTTTCATAAACTTTCTTTTAATAGGCTGAGAGAGCAAGAAAGAAAAGAAGCAGAAGAAGCTAGTCAGAAAGAAATAGAAGAATGGGAACAGTCACTTTTAGCTCAAGCAGCACCTACAAGGATGGAGACAATGTGGGAAATTCCAGCTATTGGTCATTTTCTTTGTTTAGCACAACAGATTTTAAATTTACCGGAAATAGTATTCTATGAATTGGAACGTTGTCTTCTAATGCCTCAGTGTAATGCTTTTTTATCTAAAATAATGACGTCTTTGTTAAGTCCTCCTCATCGCAGATCTACATTACATCGCAGGCCTACACTTTCTTACAGGACTTGGGAAGCAGCACTCAGACAGAAAGTACGACACTGGTATACTGTTGTAGGGCAGACTGACAATCCTAATAGCTCTGCAGAAAAACTTGGATTGTGTCCCCAGTTTTTCAAAGTCCTTGGAGAAGTTAATCCCTTGGAATCAAAGCCATTTCATGAGCTACCATTCTGCCAGAAAGTGTGGCTGCTAAAAGGTCTCTGTGATTTTGTGTATGAAACACAAAAGGATGTTCAGGATGCAGTGCTAGGTCAACCTATACATGAATGCAGAGAAGTAATTCTTGGTTATGACTACTTGGAGAATGCATATGTTCATTTCCCACAGTTCTGTGGTGCAGATGTTCGGATTTACAAACAAAAGCCTTTTCAGGCTCCTGAATTCCCATCTCCTCCCATCAAAGTTAGAAAAGTGTCACATATTAAATTGGAAAAAGTAAAACGTGAATATGTAAGGAAAAGCAATGGGGAGGTTAATTCTGGTGGGAGAGAAGAGCTGCTACATCATTGCAAGGCAGAAGCAGAAAAGGCTATGGATTCCCTTGTTAGCTGTCCAGAAAAAAATCCACATACAGATAGCTTTAGAGTCACTGCAGAAGAGATTAACTGTGAAGTCAAGCCCTCAAGATTCTGTGACATCAAAACCACTGGTTGCTATAAAGAGAACTTGGGGACTTTGAGTAGTTCAGGAGAGACTGTTTGTATGGGCAGTCACCTTTGTTCAGGAGAAATAAAGACTGTGGAGAATGGCCATAGTTTTTCTGAAATGGCTAGAGTAAAAGCTGAGATCAGTCCATTCAAAGAGAACACACTGAAAGCTTGCCAAATGCATGTCAATGGCACTCATAATGACAACCAAGACATAAATTACCAGGAACCTGCTAAAGAAACAATGCTAGAGAAGTCATTGCGAAATAATGAGAAACTAAATAAGTTGCGGGCAAAAAAGAAGAAAAAGAAAAAAAAGAAGTTGAAGGATATTCTAAATGAAAATCTACAGAGAAAACTTGATGACTTGCAAAAAAAGCGTGAGATACATCTTCATCCATTCAAATCTTACAAAACTGAGATCCAGAACAAGTTGTTTATAATTAAAAAGAAAGCAAAACACAAGAAGCACAAATCTGGTAAGTTGGCATTTTTACTTTTAGTAAACTTAGGTTCATATGGATTTTGTTAGTTGATTCGTCTATGTTCTATTTTGTGAAACAGGACAGGCTTTGTGGATTGGATTTTTCTGATAGTGGGAAAGTTTCCCATTGCAATAGCACAAGACACGTAAGATAGATTCATCAGCTGATTAAACCATTATTCATTTGCAGAATATATCTTTAGAGAGCATATCTCATCAGGAGAGTTTGACACAAAAGTATTTAGGAAAATTAATCTGAGTGATTAGCATCAGAGAGTGTAGCTTGAAGTTGCTTTATGCTGTCTTGTAGCAATTGTGGAAATATTTCTCCCCTTTCTGGTAATGCTAGTTTATATAAATTAAAAAGAAACATAGAGTAATTACATGACTTCAGGAATCTAAAATCATTTCTACTGGAACTGTGCAATCTTAGGTTACCAGTCACCAAACAGTACTGCTTTGACTGCAGGCATGATCAGATTTCTACTTAGTCCAACAACTGAGATACAGAATTTATGCAGATGGCATTTGCATTAGAGATGTTGGCAGCATCTAGTTAAATGTTTCAGGTAGGTGATACATGATCCAAATTCCAGTTAGCTCATTGGAAAATTTTAAAGTATTTTTTAAAAAGTGAAGTTAGAAGTCCTTATGTCAGTTCCAATTGTCAGGTAGCATTTTAATGTTACATGAAGCACCGTAAAGCTTGGTCTGCTATCCTGAGCATAGGCCCTAAGCTATCTGTGCTGGATTTCAGCAGACTGCTTCAAACATTATATTTTTTGAAGCAACAGGCGTATTTTCAGAACAATGTAGATTGACAGGTAAATACTGGTTTTCAGTTAAAAGCAGAGCCAAAACCAAACATCTCTGTAATGAAATGTCTTCTAAAGGGTGAGGGAATTCAGAGATCTGATGCCAATGCATTTTACCTAGAAGTTGAATAGAAATTTAAAGCTAAGAAAAGAAGTAACGTTTAATTCCCAAATATTTGTGCAGAATACTCTGTGTCTTACCATGTAAATCACAAATTCTTCCCTCCAAAAAATCTCAATGCCCACATCTAAACATGAATTTTGAGAGTTACAGTTAAAGTTCATAGATGCAGTATTCAGCAAAAGAAATTTATTTTACATTCACTTTTGTGACTGTTAGCTCTGGAAATGTATCACTTTCCATTCTTAAAACCTGACAACCACAAAATGAATAATCCAAATTTAAAGTAAGGGCTCTCTAATTTATAGAACTGTTAGGAGAAAAAGACATGGGGACCAAGTGACTTTTTTTTTTCTGTGAAAGTAGTTAAAGTTGGCCTTAGTCTTTGTTGTAGCCCTCATTTTATAACACATGCCTAAAAATGTACTTCCTATAAATGAGCAATGCTTATACAGCAGCATGTGTTGTTTTTTAATGGAATTTTGTTTTGAACCACTGTTCTCAAAACAGACAGTATTTGAAAGTAGCCTTTGAAGTTTAATAGAGATGATGTTCACTGTGATAACGGCTTTTCTAATGCGTGTCATAAAAAAACCCCAGAAGTTAAAAAAAGTTGCCCATTTGCCTCCATCTTGATATTATTAATAGCATGTTTACAAGATAGTTATAGCTAAAAGCTATGTTGTTTTTTTAAAGACGAAGACACCAATTTTTGAGTGCTCTTAGAAGAACTGTAAATATTGGCAGCGTGAGTTTAAACTTTATTCTTACAGAAATGGATCATAAATGGCTATCACAGAATGATTGTTTTTACAATAAAAATATATCCTATTATTACAGTGAAAATTCTCATCTTTTTAATTTCTAATTTTTAGTCTGTAGAGGTTAAGGATTTTTGGTCTTGAGTAGGTCCCTGAACTAATCCTGCACAGTTAGTGGAAACCATAGTGCTTACTTGTAATATGCTTAATTGCCATACCTAAATGCAGGCAGTTCTGGTGTGATATTCCTGTCTTTTAACTGACAGTGGAAATTAAGCTTATTAATGAAACTTAATCAAGAAATGAATTTCCTTCAGTCAGTTTTCCTTTTGTATCTTGCAGATGGTGCATTGATACTGAAGTGAAAACAAATCCCTGGCTTTTCATTATCTCGGTTTGCATATATTGACCTGTATATCTTTTATGTGATGTCCATTTCTTGCAATAAGTTTGCTTTGTTGTCTGAAGTGCTAAAAAACTTCTGAATTTTGTAGTATGTTAATACTAAGGCTCATGTTGTGCTGATCTTATACAGCAAAATGGTGGAGATCATTTGTCCAATTATTGTCATTTGTGCTTTATGCTGAGCTTTATTAGAAAGTATTTTAGGAACAAAATATATTTCAAAAGATTTTATGGAACACAAGCTAGTGTTCCATACCACTAAAAACATGAAAATTAAAGCAGTAGTTATTTTAGTTTTAATTTGTATTTTTTACGTATCTGAATAGTAAATTCAAGAGTATGCCAGGAGCCTCTGTTTTTGGAGTTCCGTATTGTGTCATAAGGAGCTTAACATTACCAGATGTACTTTAATATAGAAAATAATTAGTGTGTAGTTTTGTTAGGAATATGTGTCTGTAGCTGTAGACCAGTATCAGATGCCATTAATCATCTCAACTTGGTTTTAATTACTTATATTTTCATCAGAGAACACTGCAGATACGGCATTACTCCCATTCAGTTGTTTTTAGACAGGAAGGAGATGTGTCAGTGCAGGTGGAAATCCAGAGCAGAGTAACAGTTGTCTATCGACTATGCTATTGGTGTTTGCCCAGTTTTGCAAACCCATCTGCACATGGAGACGTGTGTCTGTTCTGTGAGAAATTATGGAAGTTCCTATGATTCTCTGCTTGTACTTCTCCTGTGTCTCTAACTACTTGGTATGATGGATCTAATAATCCCTGCTAGTCATGCTCAGATGGTGTGTTTTCCATTCAGGTGGAGGGCATAAAACATTCCTGTTCATGTGCAGGTGACAGACATTGTCCTGGGCATGATATGAAGGGTCCTATTTATTTTGGTACTTTCTTTTCCTTTATCTCTTGATTTATCTTGAGGCATTTCCTTTCTTATTCTGACTACTGTTTCATTGCAAACTTCGACGTCACTGGAGAAAATTTTCTGAACACATTGCAGTATTAACAAGAAAGAGCTTTTCTTCCTGTGGTTGTTAAGTCTGTTAGTCCTGTAGCTGTTAGGCTGAAATGGGCAGGATTGGATTGAATTCATACCAATGCCTTATTCTGTAATGTTTCGTAATGTTTAAGGTTAAGTAGTGTTTCTCAGAGCTATTCTGCAGTTCTGTTTTCTGCTTAAAGATACACTTATAATGTGGAACAGATAGAGTGATTTGGTAAAACTTGTTCTGAATTCACAAAAACATTGATTTAAATATGATCATAGCCGTAATAACTTTTTACAATGTTCTTTTAAAGTACCGGAGGTAGAAGAGAGCATTAGGGATGTAAAACAGTACCTTTCCTGTTTGTGGTTTTTTTTTTTTTTTTTTAGCAAGCTTGGGTGTTGGTTCCCTAAGGCAGCCAAATGTAACTTCTAGTCACAGTTCATGTTCCTCTTGAGATAATTTGCACATTCCTGACTGCTGTAGCAGAGGTATTCAAAGATACTGTGCATGGATATAGACTGATAGTGTGGGTTTTTTTGGCTGAAAACTTCCCGTAACTATTTTGAGCAAAACTGACTGGAGAACACAGCCGCATCAATGAGCATTTCTTACAAGTTATGAAAAGGAAGATGCAATCACTGTATTCAGTCTGTGATTTCAGAACAAGGTCATAGTTATTGTTGTGACAGCATACTGTGCCAGTTACTGACAGAGTACTGGTATAGTGAAAGGACAGAAAGAGTTATTCTGTAAATGACTTGCATGCTGCACGTTCATTTTAAGTGTTAGATAAATTAGGCTATAAATCCTTGAATTAGATTATGACAATGGTGAGGGGCTTGTTGGTTCTGGAGTAAGGCAGCTATGGTGAAGTAAATCGTGGAGTACAAAGACCACAGTGCAAGGTATGGTACAAAAGCATGAGAATTCTGTGGCTGCATGTTTGAAACAGTGATTAAATGAAATTCAGAACACCTGTAGGGTTGAGAAAATAGGAGGACTGTTTCAAACAGCCAGAGGCTGCTTGAAATAACTGTGATGTCCTGAAGAGGAGGTTGAACTAAGGGTAAGTTGAATCTCTTTTATTCCAATTGGTGTAGAAAACACTAATATAATGCACAGCTTTAGAAGAACCTTGGTGTAAATTCTGTGCCTTATACTTGAAAGTTTCATAGCAGTCTGCCTGCTGAAATTCTGTTTCACGCTATATTTTATACATTTTGTGAAATTAAAAGTTGCTTGAATGTGAAGAAATCAATTTAATAGCCTAGCAGCAGTTTTGTAGTGTCTGATGTACTGTGCTTGGGAGTTTAATCTTTTTTCTTCAGAGTTGCAAAAACTTCACTGTAGTGTTACCTTGCCTCTAGGTGTTTAACAGATAGCCTGGTAGCTGTGTTGAAAACATCCTGAGGTATTCCACCAAGTTGTAACAATGTACTTAATGCATTAAGCTGCAATGCCAGTATCTTCAGAAACATTTGTCACTGAGGTTTTATTGGGTTTACTACATTGTTCTGTAAATTTGCTTTACTAATGCTCTTTTTCAGATCTGCTTTGTTGGTTTGGCTATATGAAAGCTTATTTTGTGGCACTTCGGAACCTTCAAAAATCATTAGTAATGCTTTGTTTTCCAGATCATTGCATGTTACAGTTTTCTGAAAGAGGAACTGTTAAGAGCAGGAGAGATTAGCACAATACGGAGAAAACAGGACATGCTCAGTAGTTGCCAAATCTTTGACAGGCAGGAAATGTGTCTCATAAATTTGTGAACTGGAAGCTATATGGCCAGCTTTTCAATTTGAGAGTGTTTGAGTGGAGGTGCTGCTAGAATGTAATGAGAAAATAGGAATTCTTGCAGTTGGATGGGGCTAACTTAACTTTGTTTTATCATGGCACATGCTACTGATTTAGTGTTTTATATCAGAAACATCTGTTTCCCCATTGATGAATGGGACTTTGCTGCATATGCAGTAGAAATTTCATTTTTGTTTAGAATTATAATCAAAATATTTTTTTTACTAAAAATAGCTCTGCTTTCACTTTGTAATTTAATGCATGAGTTGACATCAGTTCTTCAGGGAGGAGCCACAAAGACTCACATATAGTGGTTCATAATAAACTTTCACTAGGTCTGTAAAAATGTTCCTGTTTTCAAGTCAAAGTTATTTGTTATGAGAACTTATAAATTGGTTGTATTGTCGTTGCTGAAGTAATTTACAAATGTTAAGAGCATTTCTGTGGCTTAGTTCTCTATTTGTCTACATTTCCATGTGTCTGAAATAGGACTAGAAGAGATCTGAAATCTCATTTATTCCTTTGTCTTCACCTTCAGATGGCAAGACCAACTTGAGATGCCTTCTGCTTAGTTGCATCTGATCTCCCAAGTGTGTTTTTGAGTGCTCATAACTAGTGTTGGGACCTAGTTTGCATTTGCCTTGCTCAGCCTGCACGTGTATTCAGTGATCCTATCTATGGAACTTCTTTTGGCTTGAAAGGAAAACCTAGGGCAGCCAGAAGGCTTTTGGATGTGCTGAACTTAAATAACATCGAAGAATTTTTGCAAAGCTGGCTGAAGGACTCTTGACTAGTAAAATGTTGATCTCCAAGGAACCTTAGAACGGAAGTGTTCCAGTGGTGGTTATTTAAAAGGAATAAATGTGAAAGATCTGTAGATCTGGGTTTGTTTTTATTCCAATTCACTTACCTTTAAGCAGAAAAATCTTTGGATAAAATTAACCTAGGATCAGATTTCCAACATAAAAATGTATCGAGATTTGCTGGTTTGAATTCTCAGACCAAAAGCTGTTACATTCAGTAGAAACAAAATAGTAATAAGGGATGTCTGCCTCTACCAGTTACTGGCCTTGTCTCATGTAGCATAACCATACAAACACTTCATCCGTGCCTCTACAAAGTAGTTGTTTAGCTTCAATGTCCAGACTGAGGTGGGCATAGATTTTGTGTTGAGGGTAAAATCACTAAGGGGTTGGACAAACATCAGCTGTGAATGACAACAACTTCTCAAACAACTCCACTGAGGTCTGCAAGAGCTCCCATACATGTAGTCTTATGTAAAGAGATTATTTAAAATGGCTTAAATTACTTCAGGAAGTGAAGTAGTGTTTCTGACAGCAGCTAGATGAATTTTGAATCACAGCATGTGATACCTTCTGGAGCAAGCTGAATGTACAAATATACTGAATTGCTGACTAAAAGCAATCAGAGTTAGGAAAGCGCACCTAAGAAATTATAAAGAAAAAAATATTTCTGATAAGGAAGCTTATATGTATGGTCTCGTCAGGTCACATGTTCAAATTCAGCACACCCTTGCTTGCTACCTCTTGATCCTTTGTTTTTACTTGCCATAATTTATAAACCAGTTAAGAGTTCTACATATAGGGAAGCTAATAAAGTAATTTCAGTACAAAAATTATCAGAGGTAGAAGGGAAACAGTGTCTCAGTAACTAGATTTCCATCTTTACAGTTCTTCAAGGTACATCTGACCTGATCTGGTATTCATGGTAGCCCTGTTTTGAAACAAGGAATCAGACTAGGTGACCTCAAGATGTTCCTTCCAGCCAGCTTTTCTATAGCGGGCCTGTCAGCCTGACCTCAGTGCCAGAGAAGGTAAGGGAGCAGGTCATCCTGAGCGTGATCATGCAGCATGTGTGGGAAAACAGAGGGATCAGGCCCAGTCAGCATAGGTTCATGAAGGGCAAGGCCTGCTTGAACAAATTGATCTTCTACAGTAAGGTGGCCCACCGGGTTGATGAGGGAGAGGCTGTGGACATTGTCTCCTTGGAGCTTAGTAAAGCATTTCATGCTGTCTCCCACAACATTCTCCTGGAGAAACTGGCTGCTTATGGTGTGGATAGGTGAATTCTTCACTGGGTTGGAAACTGACTGCATGGCGGAGCCCGAAGAGTGGTAAATGGTATCACATCTAGTTGGTGACCGATCACTAGTGGTGTCCCTCAGGGCTCAGTATTAGGGCCAGTGTTGTTCAGTACCTTCACTGATGATCTGGATCTGGGAATCAATTGCACCCTCAGTAAAGTTGCAGACAACACCAATTTGGGTGGGGGTGTTGATCTGCTGAGGAAATGAAGGCTCTGCAGAGGGATCTGGACAGACTGGATTGATGGGCTGTGGCCAGTGGTATGAGGTTCAACAAGGCAAAGTGCCAGGTCCTGCATTTGAGCGAGCCACAATACCCTGATGCAATGCTCCAGGCTTGGGGAAGAGTGGCTGGAAAGCTTCTCACGGAAAAAGGACCTGGGGTGCTGGTGGATGGAGCTGAACATGATTCAGCTTGTGCCCAGGCAGCCAAGAAGGGGAACAGATCTTGTCCTGTATCAGCAGTAGTGTGGCCAGCAGGGCCAGGGCAGTGATCATCCCCCTGTGCTCAGCACTGATGAGGCTGCACCTCGAAACCTGTGTTCAGTTCTGGGCTCCTCACTACAAGAGAGACATTGAGGTGCTGGTGCAGGTCCAGAGAAGGGTGGTGAAGCTGTTGAAGGGATCTGGAGAGCAAGTCTGATGAGGAATGGCTGAGGGTTGTTTAGTCTGGAGAAGTCTCAGGGGGGACCATATCACTGTCTACAACTTCCTGAAAGGAAGATGGAGAAAGGAGATCTCTTCCCAAATAGAAGTGATAGGACAAGAAGTAATGGCCTGAAGCTGCTCCAGGGGAAGATTAGACTAGATCTTAGGGAAAATTTCTTCATGAAAGTGTAGTCAGGCGCTGGAACAGGGTGGCCAGGGAAGTGGTAGGATGACTGTCCCTGCAAGTGTTCATAAAATGAGGAAATGAGGCCCTCAGTGATATTGTTTAGTGATGGTCTTGGCAGTCCTGGGGTAAAAGTTGGACTTGATGATCTTAAAGGTCTTTTCCAACCTATTTGATTCTGTGTTTCTGTGTTGAAAATATTCAAGTAAGATGTAAGTTTTCATTATAATCATATTCAAATCTTTCTTTTTGTAAATAAACAAGACAGTCTAGCTGCCCTATGTTTTTATTCCTTCACATTCTTGCCAGGTAATATTCTTTTGCTGGCTGTAATGAGGAACAGCCATATGATCAGGTTTCCTTTTGAGTCAGTTTGCTGAAAATGCTTATATTACATGTCTGGTTTAGTTTGTTAAGAGGATAGTACTGTTTACAGTAGTAACAATTATACTTTCAATGCAGCTGGATTCATAAAATACGTAACAAAAATGCTGACTTTTTTTTTCCATTGTTAAAATATTTGGGTCATTATTCTAATAAACATGCTTCTCTGTTTTATCACTTGTCCTGTAATGTGAAGCCTGTGAGTGTTTTTATTTGTTAGTTGAGGGCTTTTAAAACTTTATTATTTGTTCAGTATGTAGAATTTCTAATCTAGGTCCTTACCTTCTGTGGCCCTAGGACCATGCCATCGAGTCCTGTGTTCTACCTCATAAGTGTGTTTTATTTCAGATTCGGGTAAGGTGTTCAGGAGGCTCAAAGTATAGTAAAACAAAAATAGGATGCTGTAATAAACTGAAAATTCAGATGCTAGGCGTCTCTGAATAGGGATGTATATATATGTATATATGCATTTGCACACATAAGCAAGTATGTATTTGGAAAAAATTAAATGCAATTCCTGCCAATTTTTTCATTAATAGAAATCCCAGGTTTGTGTTTTACCAAGTGCCTGTAATGATTCTATCTGATAACAAATTCTGCATATTTGATACAGGTTTTCGGGGGCTTTTTTTTGTTTGTTTCGTATGTAAGGTTTTTTATGTTTTAGGACTCCAGAGTGTGGGTGGCAGTAATCTTGGAGTGTGGGCTTGTTTCAATTTACAATGTTAATGTAAAATGACCATATGAGAAACTTCATTATTTTGCATATATGGTGAAATAACTACTTGATTTAAGTGTATGTGACTTGTTAACCGTAATACTATAGGCAGTAAAGCACTTGCCTTACCTTAAAAGAGGTTTTTAGTTACCTCCAGATTCTTATATAGCACAGTGGTTGTTAAGGGCATTTTAGGAAGGAGTTTGCTTCCTTTTAAACTGTTAGATTTTGCCACAGCCAAAAAACCCCCAAAACAGTGATCTGATTTCATTCGTGACTGAAGTCTGTTCATTGAGAGATTTCTAGATATTGCCAGTGTTTTGAGGGTATTTTCAACTATAAGATACAGACATGTGGTTCACTTTACAGTGTCAGAGAACAAATCTTGCAGGTAAGATGCTGTATTTCTTAAGTTTGTGTCACAACATCTGAATTTCATGGCTCTCGGAACACCGGTGTAAATGTTTCTTTTCAGACTTAAATTTTTAGTGTATTCTGGACATTGTAGCAGATCTGTTCTTTTTTGGGGGTTTTGTGTTTTTTTTGTTGGTTGGTTGTTTCCCCCCCCCCCCCCCCCAAAGACTATC
>JANRGW010041713.1:0-20674 GCA_024733675.1 Psilopsiagon aymara | reverse complement strand
CCACAAGTTAAAAACACAGCGCTGCACCAGCTACTAAGAAGGAGAAAAATGACTGCTACTGCTGAACCCATGACACTCATAAACAGGAAGGACAGTCTGAGTCCTAGCCTCTGGTTTAACTTACCCAAGTCTATCCCATCAAGCCAGTTTAGCCTAACTTGCTTTTATCTTTCTCCTTTCAAATTTACAACAGCCAAAGTAGGCACAAGGGAGTGCACCATGAACAACGCTCTTTAACTTCTCACCAGCTCCAGAGGAAGCAGTGACATTTTAATAGCCCCCAGTAAAGTCCAAGAACAAAGAGTCCCATGGCTGCTCCATTATCCAAACAGCCCATGCTGCAAGTCTGAACTGTCAAAACAATGAAATTAACAGGCAGCATGCCATCTCTGTTACCCACATTAGCTGAATTGAATACTGGCTCATATCAGATCAAAAAAAAAAAAAAAAAGAAAAAGAAAAAAACCCTTAGAAGAAGAGTACCTAATACCAGAGAATGAAACATCATTAAAGAGAACAGGAGAGGTGAAGACATACATGGATCCAGAGAAAAAAAACACAAACCCACCACAAAAACACAACAAAAACCCCAACCCTACAAGAAAACAGATAATTTTATCAGTCAAAGGAATAAAGATCCTCACAGCAAGTCATTTCAAGTCTTGAAAGATACACGAAAGAGGGGTATTTTCTTTGTAACTACTTCAGTGATTTCTTAGACTGCCCTGTTCTAATCTATTTTTGAAACAAAATTCACATTCTCCATTCTCTTTACAAAACAAGTAAAACTAAGGAATACTGTCCTTATGATGCTGCTGAGTAAGAGCTAGGCATTTTTCAGCTTCCAATAATTTTTGAATTTTCATGTCTACCTACACAATACTTACTTAACACAATTGTCCAACAACAATTTCAGTACTGTAGGAGCTCTTATCAAGATCTTTTGAATTTTATTAATTGGTTCTGTTGTTTACAATAGAATACTTTGTCAATTTAGTACATTACACGTAACCACCTGAGCTCCTCAGACATGCCTAAAAACAACTGCCCAAATGCCACTTAAACAGACTTCCTAATTGCTCTAAAACAGCTCAAGAAATATTCACCGAACCAAGCTAGAAAACAGATCAGACATTACTGTGAAGATTTTTTATTTATATATTTTATTTATATTTAAGACTTGCTTCACAGTATGCATACATGCCTACTCTTTCTTCCATACCTCCTGTCTGAAGGACAGCATTTTGGTGTTTCCTATCTCCTCAAACCATCCAGTGAACTTAATTGCGGCACAAACCTCAGACTTGATTTTTGTAAAATGAAACACAAATTTTAGATCATGAAACATCATGAACAGAGCTAACTGCTTCACTAGACATATGATCAGATTTTTCAAGATTTCGTAAGTACAACATTCACTTTCAAAGGCAGGGGAAAATTTTCCACTGAGTCTCTCAGAGAACATCTTACACTCAGAAACATGAGATTTAATTCTCATTAGGTCTGCATACCAGCCAGAATTATTAGTGGTCTTAAAATAAAGTTTATGCAGCCTGACAATTTCAGAGCACCACATAAGCTAACAAAATCCACTTTCTACTATTTAGTTCAAGTTCAGTGACCATTAATTTAAAGGTCTCTCCTTTGGTTCTTGCATGGTAGCACAGAATTAAAAAAACAACAAAACATAACAAACAAAAAAAACCCCAACAAAATAACCCACAACACAACCTAAACCAAAGGGCACAAAACACTAAAGTCTTGCTATATTGCAAGTACCAGATTCATCAGATATAGACACTGAATAAGGAAGTCTTAACACTTAAATTTGTTCGTACAGTTCCTAACATGAAATAGTGCCTGAAGGACTTCCATTCTAAACTGGAAACAGGGAGGTGCTGGGAACAGAAAACAAGCTGAAAAAATCGTGACTAACAAGAAACGTCAGTAACCAGTAAGAGTTTTATTTCACTCACTTTTCAAGGGCCTTTTTTTTTTTTTTAACACATACACTGTGGTAAAACATGAGTTCCACTTATTAAAGTAAAACTGCTACAAAAAGTGAAGAGTGCTAAGCCAGTATAAATAATATTTACACTAAAAACAAAGCAGAGAGAAAGTTAAATGCTACTGAACACTGGGAGTGCTCCACAGGAACTGGTTTATAAGCAAGTAGCTAATTAAAACTACCCCCTCAGCATGAATTTCAATTCATTCACTTTGTAATACCTTCCCTGAACTTCAATTCTTTCACCCAGAAGACAGCTCTTAAATCTGAGTTGCAAACCAACGCTGCCACAATCATAAAATAATACCAGCAATAATTAGGTGCAGGCCCCTGAAGACCTTCAATGCATAAGAGACAAGATTCTTGCTACCCTAGTAGAAGTCTCCTTTAAAAACAGTAGGGAAGTTGAAAGTTGCAACTGAAAAGCCTTCTAACTTGCTCACCATTTGACCTGAACTTTCTGTTAGAAATTAATTTAGAAGGAAACTCTGAGAAGACCTTTAGAGACAGCTTACAAGTGCTACTGTTCCATCAGCTGATCAACCAGAATTTTATTATGAACAACAAACAGGCTTTGAAACCACCACACCTTAGCCTTCAAAGCTTATCCTGACAGGGTCTATACATACAGAAGCATCCTGAAAAATTTGACATTTGGAATGCCCAGATTTTATGTTAATCATAGCAGTCTGCTTTTAAACAGTAGTTGAAAAGATCGTTTAAAAAACACCTATTAAACTGGCATAGTAGAGAGAGGAGACAAAACAGACTTCCCTTTTTGAAACAAACGACAAACAAACCTGGAGCCACCTGCAAGATCTAGATTCTCCCAGACCAGCATATTGCAGTTACTTCAGCTAGTCCACACACTGTTTCTTCTGCTGTAGCTGAAGCACAATTCTGCTACAGAAGTCTCAGATTAACAGAAGATGCATGCCCAGATTCCAAAAATTTGTGTGATTGAGAAATAATACATTATGTGAATGATGAGGAAAAAAGTGGTTTTTCAAGAGTTTTCACAAGATATGAGTAGAGAGGAATCTATACAGCAACATGTCACTTGTGCCTATTTTGGCGACTTCAAGGCTGGAATGAATAATTGTCAATAAACCCTGAACTCAAGACACCTTATCACAGCATTACCCATGTGACACAAATACTCATCTGTGTTCTTGTCTCAAATTACATAGCAACCTCTGCCACATGAAGCACATGAAAAAGCTGTTCCTTCCTTCAGCTACACTCAGCTCTACTTTTCAGTTCCATTTCTTATGCTGCGTAACAAGAAAAATTAAATTGTCTGTCAAAATCCTATTCCCTTGCCTTCTCTCTCCTCCTCCAAACCATCTCTCATATGAAGATTCTTCTCCATATTCCTAATTTCTCTTTTTGAACAGTGTAGCTGACATTGTACAAAAGTGGTAAAGGCACGCAATCAAGCATTTAAGATAAATTTTCTCTGTTAGTCTACATGTGGAGAAAAATATCCAACCCAAACAGCCAGCTGAGCAGAATTGTTCATGCAAAAGTCTGCAAAGGATGTCCACGTCCTTCTTGTGTGTGAAATAACGTTAAAGTCATCTCTGGGGCTCCCAACGTAAAAAGGATGCGGACTGTTAAGAGTGAGTCCAGACAAGATCCATGAAGACGATTAGACGGCTGAAGTGCATTTCCTATGGAGACAGGATGAGAGTTGAGCTTATTCATCCTGGAGAAGAGAAGGCTCTGAGGAGACCTTGTAATAGTCTTCCAAGTACCTAAAGGTGAGGCCTACAAGAAAGCTGAAGAGAGACTTTTTACATGGGCATGTACTGATAGGACAAGGCAGAATGGCTTTAAATTGAAAGAGGGTAGATTTAGACGATATATTAAGAATAAAGTCTTTACTGTGAGAGTGGTGAGACACCAGAACAGGTTGCCTGGAGAAGTGTGGCTGCCCTGTCCCTGGAAGTGTTTCAGGCCAGGTTGGATGGTGCTTTGAGCAACCTGATGCAGTGGAAGGTGTCCCTGCCCATGGCAAGGCAGACTGGAATTAGGTGATCTTTAATGTCCCTTACAACCCAAACCATTCTATGATTCCATGATTTTTCAAATGGCTGGTGCTCAGGAGATGACATTTTTAATCTGCATAACGCAACAGTGTCTCACTCAAACCAAGTTCAAGCTTGAGCCACAGCCAAGAGCTACTATCTAAAATTTAAAAGTAATACCTACTTGTGGTTATTCTGCCAGCCCTACTGCAAACTTTTAAAAGTCTGCTTGCATAAGAATTCTGCATTATGTTGCTGACATACATAAGCCATCTCTACCTGCTCAAAGTTGTCCTAGGCCACATGAGGGGGCCCTCCTCAATAGCTTAGTAAGAAATTTCGGAAGAGGGGCAGGGACACCTACTACACTTGCATGAAACACACTTCTCTACAAATACCAACAGAGCAGTGCACAACTGCTACTGCTTCCGACAACATATATCTGCAACAAATTATTTCAAAATCTTGCTATTTCTATCAAAAAAGTCCCTTCTTTCTCCAGCTGATAGCACACAATGTGTTGCTACCATGCACTAACAGGAAAAGTATTTCCTCAAGCACTTTAGCTAGAAAGTCTTTTCTTATCAGAAAAATTTATTTACAATAAGCTGATAGGACTTTTACACCTTCTTGCCCATTACACATTTCCACAAATACAAAAAAAAACAAAACCACCGCATTAGAAACCAGTTGGCCCTTTGACATTGAATACCATTTCAACTTTTGCTGTACTGGTAACCAAGATAATGAATCTGATGCAAAAGATAACCATCAAGAGACACACTTCTTGAGAAAAACAAGTGGTCAAACTAAGTGATGGCAACTGTACCTAATTCAGCATGCACCATGGAAAATCTTTGTACAGAAAGGAAAGTGACACAACATAAGTAAATATTCTGTGGTTTTCTTTCTCAGTTATCTTGAGTTCTCCATAGACTTCAGAATGCATTACTGTAATATAGCCTGCACAGAATCTTGAAGGTCAGACTGAAATTTCATCTAGTGCAGGATGCTTGTACAACAACCTTTCACAACAGAAGCATATTGTATCTTCATTCCTGTATGATAATAGTTTCACATTCATTAACAACTGCAGTAAAAGGCAATAATTTCAAAATACAAATTCCCCTATGACTTCTCTCAGGTATTTTCAGTCAGATGGTTTTTTTGGCCTAACAGCCAGTATCACTTGGCATGCTCCAACAACCAACCATTCGATTTACTGGGTGCGGGAAGAGCCATAAAACCACACAGATTTTTATCTGCAATAAGATCTGTTGAATCCACTGGGGGGAAAAAAAAATGAACAGGCTTTCCAAAAAAAAAAAAAAGCTTTAGAAACAGTCACGTGCTTAAAAGGTACCTTAGAGTGGCCGCTGAATAGCTATTTTAAGATGCTCAGGATGTTTGAGAGCATAAATGCAGGTGAGCTCTTTCTTCCTAGTTCAGCTTTACACTTCATATTGTTTAGAAATTAGGATTTCACAAGTTCTTTCAAATGAAAGATTTTCTCCCAGCTACTGAGCATATGATCTGTTGTGTGAAGTAAAAAAAAGAATAAAAATATTACTCTTCATATTATATATTACAGGATGGGAAAGGTCATGTCACTATGTACCATGAAATACCCTTCTACAGCACTAGTTAGTTGTGAGGTATAGACCTTAAATAAAATGAGGTATGTCTTTGCCATCATTATCAAAGATGACCACCCTCAGCATCATGCAAGACCTCTGAATCACATATAAGGAAATTAAGTCAATATTTTCATACATACACTCACTGATACTCAGCTTCTGCAATGCTTAATTCAATAAGATTTATAATGGTTTCCATCCAGATTGCTGGTGAATCACTAGCAACATGGCATTAATTTCCAAAAGCAATCCTGTTAATTTCTTCCATCTGCTGTAACACAACCACTTCCATATAATAATGTACATGTCCTAAGATGTCCATAAGCATTAACCCTCATATATTAATGTATGTAATTTCTGGATTCATACATTCATCTGTTCATTGAAACATTAGTTTTCAAAACCGTTATCAGAAAACGGTAATCCCATCACAAATTTCTAAAATATTTTGCTTTAAACTAAGATAGTTTGGAAACAAAGTTGACAAAAAACCCACAAACAAACCACAACCCACAAACATCAGAAGACATACAAGTAACTTCCCACTTATCTCCATTAAAGTTACTGCTGCTCAGAAGTGATTGACAAGCACACCACTCAAAGTCTCTGGCTGTCAAAATAGACTGCACTGATGGTACCTGCATTTCTGAATTCCCCCCAAAGAAGCCTGTCAAGCTGTTTTGACAGAACCTTTTCTAGGACAGGAAGATAAAACAAGAAGCTATCGCAGAGAAAACAAAAGGTGCCTAACTAATAACATGTGCTATTTATGTTAGTGGAAACTGTAATTCCATATCAACATTGTGTATTAATGGACTGAAGAAAGCCACAGTGCTACTGAGAAGCTTAGAAACCATCAATAAGGTATATAATCCTCCAAGGCACATTGGGTTATTTATACAACTACAAAGCCTCTTATTAACTTCACCGACTTCAAACGCAGGCATTTATTGTTGATACAATTAACGTACTACAAATCCTTATAAACTTATAAAGGAGGTAAAAAAAAAAGTTTAGGAACACGTTAATTTCTGCTCTGTAATATTGCTGTGTTATTTAACAACTCTATAGCTATATAATGCAAACAGAGTATAAATACAGAGTTTAACTGCAGTTCTCTTCCAAGCAGAGTCATTAGAAGACAGCACTGCTAACCTAGTTACAACGATTAAAGAACCTCCATAACAGTCCAAGTTACTCTGAACCTACTAATAATTTTTGCATTTCCCCCCACACTTCGGCCATTTTCAATATAGCAAAAGCATACAGAAAACAGTATGCTACCACTCGATGGATAGAAGAGTCACTCATAGTTGGCTAAATAAAAACAAAACAAGATGCTCTGAGGAAAAAAACATACATGCATGTGGAGAAAACTACATATTCCCAGGGAATAAAAAACCTACAACACCAACAAAAAAGCCAAACAACCAAAACCCAACAAACAGTTCCCTGTTTTAAAATGGCACAGGTTTCACAATGGCTTCTGAGGACAAAAACTGACACCAGGACATTCTCACCACCAAAGCACATTAAAATACAGCCGCATCCATACTGCGCTCTTAGCAAGAAACCTTACCCATTCTCGCCCTTTTAATCCAACAACTAAAACAACTCTACGGTAAAAAACTAGTGAAAGTAAGTAGACTTTCTTTTCGGTTTTACCGCGGTTTCTCCCCATGCCAAGGGAGGCCGGGGCCACCTCGCTCTTCCTTCAGGCGCCGCAGACAAAAGAGCGACAAACCCGGGAGGGTGGGGGAAGAGTCCCCTCACACCGACCACGGGAAGAGAGGGGGGTCTCCGGCCTTATTTCTCCTCCAGTTCTCCCCACTGTTGTTTATCTGTGCAGAGTGTGACACAGGAATGAGCATTCTCTTCTTCCTAGGCACACATACCCCCGGAAAAGCAACAGCAGACACAGCCTCACACAAAAGGCGCCTATCCCTTCTCGCCATAGCCCCAGGCGATGCCACCTCTCCCCAGCCCCTAGGCCGGACCCTCCACGTCCTCCGCACCGAGGACTGTGGCCTCCGCACTTCTCTCTCTCCCCGCCTGCCTGCCGGGGGCACTCGGAAATCGAGCCCGGCAGGAGCCTGCGGCCTAGCGAGACAGTCGGCAGTACAGGCCCCATGCGCAATTCAGCACCTATCCTTCCATTTCTCTTCTCGGGGAAGGCCAGCGGAGCTCTCATACACCCACCACCGCTCCTGAAACCCACCCCATTGTTCCCCACACCTCAGGCAATCCGCTCCCCGTAGTGGAGCGCTGCAGCAAAAGGTCCAGGAGACAGCGTACTCACCACACGGGCCGGGCTCCCCGCAGCGGCCACCGACCCCCTCAGCTACGACACACAGTGGCGGCCGCAGCGCCCTGTTTCTCCAGAACCCGCAGGCCCCAGGGCTTCCCCACCGCCATGATCCCCCACCCCTCCACCGCCACCGCTGCTGCAGCAGCGGCCATCTTGTGCGCCGGCTCCCTCCTCTCACCGCCTGCCTCCCTCTCTGCACCGCCTTGTAGCTGCTGCTGCCGCCCTCGCCCTCCCCTTCCTGCGCCCGCCTCCCCTGGCAGGCAGGGTAGGATTTGGGGGAAAAAAGCCGAGTCACGGCCTGAGCTGTTAAGAGAGTTGGGTAGGGTGTTCTGTTATGTGCTACTGCAGCAGGCAGCCCTGCGGTCGGTCCGTAATGTATACTATTTTGCTATCTTCCTTCGCCTTTTGAGCGGATTTTTCTTTCACCTCGCCGTCGTTTCTGCCATGGCGGACGCAAACAGGCTATGGAATTGGAGCTGGGGCTCTTCATAGGTTAAGTAGCCTGAGGAGCTCTCTGTGGGTTCGGCACCTGCCCAAATCCCCAGCCCGCCATTTTCTCTCCCCTCGGTGCCCAGGGAGGGAGCTTTCTCTATTCTGTGCACAGTGTGGTTCCTCTCTTCTTATTACTGTGTCTTACTCATGTCAGCAAAACTTAGGGCTTGGGGGTTGGTTTATTTTCTTGGTTGTAGGAGAAGAAAAGATAAATCATTGCTGTGCCCAATTAGGTGGCTGTGCAGGACAAAGACTTTGTTGCTTTACCCATGAGACCCCCCAGGAAAACACAGTGCTTGTTGCTGGAGAAGGTTCCCTGTAGTTTTCTTGGCTGCAGAACACAATCTTTAGTTTCAACCAGCACCACAGGTAAAATGCATTCCAAGCTTTCCTGTATCACACAGTATCTGGGCTGCTGAAGAAATTTTAAAATTAAGTTACAGTAAGTATTGATAATGTTTTTGTAGCATTAGCATGTATCGACTTACTGACAAAACGTTATGAGAGCTAATTATTTAACAGCTCGTTATTTAATATTTCAGGGTAGCATCAAATTTATTCCTATGAGAACATGAAGTCTGGTGTAAAATACTAAGGAATTTGTCTGAGTTTATTTCCAAATTTAAGAACAAAAATGGTGTTCAGTGGTCCTTTCCTATTCCCCAGATATTTCACCATGCCTAGCTGGAGGCACTGTGTAAGTAGTGCTGGTGTGAAATCATTGTGTAGGATGCTGCATGTAGAATCACTGCATTTCTAATACTTTATGCTACTGTAAAAGAGCATGCAGAGTATTATAAGCTGAGCATTCCAACTGCAGAGGACTATGTGACCTTGAGATGCAATTAAAACAGTGCAATGTCAGGTCAGAAGTAACCAAACCATAGCCAAGGTCTTGAGACAGCAAAAGGAAGCTGGGTTGTGACATGCAGACAGAAACAGATACAAATTGCAGAGCTAGATGCCTAGACACAAGGGAAAAGCTACATGGTGAGGTTAATCTTCCATTCTGGTTTCTGACTCTTGGATTAGTTGTAAACAGATTTTCACGTTAACTTCACAAGAAATGTGGTGATAATAGCTAAATGTGTTATTTCTGTTTTACTAAAGAAATAATCTCTATTTTCTCCCCAAACAGTTAATGCTTATCAAGGATCAGTGCTTGAATAAATGTATTTATGAAAACAGGGTGTTCTTGCTATATTCACAGACATTTGGGATTTTATGAACACAGAAGACTAAGATACTTACAAAAATCTTCTTTAACTTAGTGAAAGCCTTACTATGAGTTACAAAAGAAGTATAAATTGGGAAGATTAACATGGAAGTGTGAATCTTGATCTGTTTTATTGTTGTTTCAAAGAAATTAACAGGAAAGATTTAAAAGTTTACCAACAGAAATCTAAATCAATGTTTGTAAGCATCAGGATCCTTACTGCCCTCATTACACAACTAAGTATCCGAATGGATGATTTAATCAAGAATGTAATAGCCAGATTTGGAAGTCAGGGATGATCACAGATTAGTACATTATTTTTATCCATTATATTGGCATTGTAATACTTTTTATAATGCCCCAATAAAACATTAATCCCACTTGTTCTTAATGACTATAAATTATATAAGAGGTTTTTGTCCTGAAGCACAATCTTTCATATAACCAATTGGCAAATTGCAACATAATTATTTAAAAAAATATATCTGAATCATTATACTCCTACATAATTAGTCCTTTCTCTTGGAAATGAACTACTAAGCAGTATCTTTGCACATTACTGTAGATCAATTTAAATATTGACTTCATCCTACTACTCTGATTTTAAAATTGTACAAGCAAAGTTTCATTGAGCATTTGCCATCTTTTGCAGACTCCTCTCCTAAACACTAGAAATGTGAGCATCAATGAAGTTATCTGTTTGGATGCAGAAGACAGCACTAGGAGCTCAAAATGGTAGGTGTTCTTTCCCACCTTTGTTTAAAGTCACAGAAACTAGAAATGGTCAAGGCTTGAGCACATTCTGTTTACTTCCCAGTTTATGGCAGGTGACCGTACAGAGTACTGGAGGTTTATTCAGTCAGGTTTTTAATGCTGTAATCTTGATACTTCTACCACTTCTTATGCTTGGTTCCTGTATACAGTTCCTACATTGCAGAAAGGCTTTCATTTTCAGGAGGTTATGTTTTCCCTCAGTATTTAATTCTGTCACCAGTATATACTTGCTAACAAGGATTTTCAGTATTACAACATAGTTTACCACAATTGCATTGTTTACATATAAAGAAATGGGATCTGAAATGAGCTATGGTTCATATCAATCTTACATAGTATTGCAAGGATGAATACTATAAATCTCAAAACCATTTTAGAAATTTGTAGATTAGATAGTTTTTTTCTTTGGAAACTGATCTCACTGGATACCTAGAGTATTTTTAATGTCTTTCTCAAGTCATGCAGCATTTCTTCCTGCATGACTCCTGTGTTAGCATATGACATACAAAACAGTATTTGTTTTTAAGATTGGTGTTTTCATATCTTATTTCATCTTATTAAATCTGCTGTAATTTATCTCCACTTGTTCACACTGTTCTTTCTTTCATGTCCTTAAAACCCCACAGGAATTAGCTTCGAGTTACAACATATCATCTCAATTTTCCATTCCTTTCTCCTTATTTCCTCCCCAGAGGGGATAATGTGTATGCATGGTTTTAGGATTTTGTATCTGCGGCCACCCTAGTAACATTCTTCAGATTGTATATTACCTATTATAGAAATAGGTAAAGTACCAGTGGTGCTGTCAAATGCTGTCATCTCGTGATTCAATTTCTATATAAGTCTTTCCATATAAAACTGTGGTAGCAGAATAGGGGTCTTCATAAAGATTTTTTTTTTTCTTTTAATGCATTGGCAGTGTTTCAGTTTTCTGTTTTAGTTATCCACATGACCTGTAAAGCCGATAATCATTTTGAAACCTGTGATATCAGAATGAGAGGCAAGAATGAAGTACTTTTCCATCTGGTTGCAAGCATGTAAAAAAACCCCTTGTGTTTTTTTCACACAGCCAAGATTCTTATGTATATCCTACAAACCGAAATAAAAAAGAAAATATTCAGCACTTTTGCATGCTTGACCATAACATTAACAAAACCTTAAATTCCTGCACTTTTATAAAATTCTACTCACAAAACCAGAAGTCTGAAGCATATCCACCCAACATAATAATTGTAAAAATACCCCTGTACAGATCAGAGTATGCTGAATATCATCGGGGCCATGTAATTCAGATGCAACTTTTAAAGCTAGTTACACATGCTTATTTTAAAATAATAAGAGGTTCATAGCAAAATAAAGCCTTCTACTGTGTAAGGACATGCTTGCTATCCCAATGATAACATATGAGGTTTAGATTTCCTTTTATACAAAAGAAGCCTGAATGATTTAAAGGAATGTGAGATGCGTAAGTGAAGTGTAAACTAGTATTCCTCCATGAATGCTTCTCTCTCAGCCATTCAGTTTGCACAAGTAAATAATACTATATAACCACCAAACATTATCAGATTTGTTTAACAACTTTTTGCACTTCTTTGATGCTATTCATAATACATTTGCAGAGAATCAGTGCAGTTATTAACATATTTGGAATTCAAAATATCTATGTAAATACATCCTGTGGCTGCAGTTGCTGTGAAAAAAGAAGAAATGGTAAGGAAGGTAAGAAACTTCCCTCTGATGATTTCTCATGAAATGTTTCACATAACTGTCCCATCTCATTATCCTCCTTGTTCCACTGTCATTTAAGGATGAAATCTACTGATTTAGTAGTATGTTCCTCAGATTCTCATAGTACTCTTTTTCTGCTTTTTTGCTTAGATGTAATTGCCTGGTTTCCTTTAATCCCAGAGCTTCCATTGTCATTCAGCAACACCTCTCTCTAAGCGTGACAAAAATTCTGTAGCATTATGGAAGTACAAGAATTCACAGCTTAACAAGTATGTAGACGACTGTGCAGACCAAAGCAGTCTCTACCATATAGTCGTTGTTCTGGTGCCCTCTGCTGAAATAACCATTTGTTTGACTTCTGAATCTCACTCCCCACGGGAGAGCCTTGAGAGAGCCTCTGCGAAGGCTCCCCTTGAGAGATACTTCACCTTTTTCATCACTTTATCTTGCACTTTAGTTCCTTGATT
This sequence comes from Psilopsiagon aymara, assembly GCA_024733675.1. Taxonomy (NCBI): domain Eukaryota; kingdom Metazoa; phylum Chordata; class Aves; order Psittaciformes; family Psittacidae; genus Psilopsiagon; species Psilopsiagon aymara. The sequence goes on along the minus strand of JANRGW010041713.1, from coordinate 8,014 downwards.
TATTTCCTTTTCTATTCTATCTCAACAAAAAGCAGAAGTATGACCCCTTCTTCCAGTCATACTTATGTTGAAATATGTTTTTATTTTCCTTCATAACATTGTTGCTTAGAAAAGCAGCATATGAGTTGAGTTGATACAGAATTAAGAAAAGTTCATAAGGATGTGTATACACACAGGAGCTCTGTGAGATGCGTAAGTGAAGTGTAAAACTAGTATTCCTCCATGAAGGAGGAATACAGCTCCTCAGGAGCTCTGTGTGTATGTATAAAACCAAGAATCACCTAAATTATGAATATGTATTTTTTGTTCCTTTCTGGCACATTTTCTCATGTACTGTAAAACTGGGGGAAAGTAAAAGACATGTAGGGTGATACAGTCAGCATGGGATTTCTACTGCAAGTCAGTACCTTTGTTTAGATGCATGTAAACCACAGCCTTACTCTCACTTTGCAGAGGAAGTTAAATCGTGGAGGTTAAGTAACTTTTTGGGTTCCCACAGCAAGCAGTGGCAAGATGAGGAATAAACCCCAGGGTCTGGTCTCATTTTCCAACCATTAGACCTTACGCACCCTCCACACTTGTGCCAGTTACAGTAATTACATTATGACTAAGCTTCTAGCTGAATGATTTCTCTAATCAAATTTCGCAGGCAGAGTGCTCTTACTTAAGTAAGAAACATGCTGACAATCTCCTGGAGTTATCCTTGCTTCGTATCACACATAAAGACTTAATGTTTTGTACTGGTTTGGTTTGAGAACACCTGAATCAACATTTCTGCAGTGCATCTTCCAGGAAATGGTATTATTAATTCCCACAGAAAAATAAAAGACCAACCATAGCTAACCCTAATGTGTGAATAACTGCATAAAGCAAGTTTTGTGGGTTTATGTTCCTGTGGATCTCAAGTCACTGCTGCATATACAGATCTCAATTCTAGCAGTTTTTAAAAACTACGTTGTTCAGGTAATTGCAGAGGGACATTTTTACATTTCATAATTTGGTGCTTTTTGAGAAGAAACCTATAAACAAAAATCGATTTTATGATGTAACTGCAGTACATGCTTGGTGAGCAGCTTGCAAAAAGATTGTTTTCAGTGGAAACAGAAAATTTGTTTAGGTAGGCTAAGCTTCTTTTTAGATCTCACAGCTGTATGATAATTTACTTTATTCTTTTACCAGATTCTACATGTCATATCTACTTTGACAGGCAAATTCTCACACACACAAAACCCTATCTTTTTGATAAGAATTTCCTCTTCCACTTTTAAAGTTCTTTTTAGCACAGTATTCTTGGTTTCCTTTCTCTCATTACTGTACTGGTAAAAAGCTGTTACCATTCCAGCAATTCAGCAGGAAACACAAAAATTTCTGAAATGTAAATGTACAGTATAATTTGTTCTGCTTTTGGTGAATTTTCCTCAAGACTTATGTCATTACTCGTAACTTCGGAAGATTCCAACTGTTACATTTATTTTTTAACTTGGGTTAAAAAGAACATGGGTTTTGTATGAAGAAGTTGCTATCTTTTCATTGTTAACAAAATAACATTTTTTTTTAAATTTGGTGATTTGTTGGTTGAAAGCTATAATAATCTGACATGCCATGTGATGCTGCCAATTCCTAGATCGGATCCAAGTTTCTCAGAAGAAGGATGCTTCCTTGGTACCTACTCACCCTCAAGAAGAAGGGATGCTCCTTTCCTACTGACTCTTTACTGAGCTGAGCTCTCCAGTTTAGCAATGCCATTTGAATCCTGGCACTTCGTTCAGATGTTACAGAGCGGGGCCAAGAAGGCCACAGACAGCCCAGTCACTCTTTTCCAACACAGAGAAAGGATGAGCATAATGCCTTTGTGTGCTTGCAGTCCTGTATGTAATCAAACATAATTGGCTGAAAGACAGTTAAAAAAAAATAATCTTATTATGAGAAATTTTTAAGTGAAAGGAAATCTTATTCCTATCAGGAACCAAACAATTAGAAAAGTCTTCTGCTGAGCCTGGTGAGAGACAGGGATATTGTTTCTCATCACACAGAGGACATGTTGACAGGTAGCAAAGGATTTTCTGTGTTCATGGTGTTATGTAGATGTCTACATCTATGTCTTGCAAACTACAGATCGCATCTAAAAAGTGTAGCTACAGAAGGGTTGCTGCTGGTTTTTAACATTTAGAATGTCAGCAGAAAGGATCTTGCACTTGTAATAAAAATTATAAATTTACATGTTTAAATACTACAGGAGTCCTTGTGGATGAAGTTTCCAAATGGTACTCAACTGCTAAATTGTGTCTTAATTCACAAAATTGTTATAATGCTCTATCATTCAAGCTATTTCATTCCCTTCTATTGCTTCTCTAGATGAATATTTTAGTAAAGTTACATGAGTCCTCTTAGTAATTCCTTATAGGTATTTATAGTTCGGTTCTTACGATATCTCAAGTCTATGAGTTATTAAAGTCCTAAGGAGTAGCTGCATTGCAAAATGAATCATACAAAAGTAACAAGGAAATTAAGTCCTAAATTTGTGAATCTGCAACATACAAAAAGATCATGCCAAATCTCATTAAAATATAGCACTAATATGTAAGAGTAACTAATAATTGTTTGATTTGTGTGAAAAGAATATTGGTAATTTTTTTAAATCTCGGTAGACACAACCTCACTTTTAATTAATATGCATTTTTATGGTTATACGCTAGCTCATTAAAATGTCAAAATACTTTATAATTGTTCGATAGGAATCCAGGACTAAATTCCATTCTGTCTCAGTTATAAGTGACCATAGGTAGTGCAGATCTCAATTTATTCTCTCTGAAATAGAATAATACTGTTTTTTGAGGCAGCTAAAGGTGAAAAACAATTGGAAATTCAGTCTCTAGCTGTAACTTCACACAAAGGCCATATTTTCATATTAAAAACTCTAGAAACATTTTCTGTATTTTGTCCCACTTCATATTGCTGACACTAAGCTATTGCTTCAGTTGCAACCACCATCAAATTTTTTTCCATTTGTTCTGTCAAAAATAACTTGTAAACTCATCGTGAACCTCCAAATGCAGGAAACTAACAACCAGATTATAAAATAGATTATCTATATTCTGATCTTGATTGTGAACAGTGTGTTTATTTAAGGCTGTGTCACCGTTAGTTAGAATATTTGAAATGTGCTGAACATCTTTAATACATCGAACTTAACTTCTCCACAGTTTGTATCTAGAAAGTCTTAATAAGTATTCAAAAAGTGAAATGCTCCCTGTAAGGTTCAAGTATTGATTAGTTACCATTTGAAGGCAATTTGACTCCATTTTACATCTAGCATACAATGTTTGGCACCAGCCCCATGATTCTAGGAGTATCAAACCTCCTTAGTGAAAAGTCAGTGCATGATTCCTGAGTATTTCCTTCCAGTGCCCTTTGTTCTAAAAGCTGTAAGAAGTCACTCTCTTTTCTGAGTTCTAAAGCTTACTTTAGCAGCAAGATCAATAGATTAGGCTAGTGTGCTCAAACAGACTGTAAAGACCTGAGGCAAGATCCTCCCCCTGCATTAGTGCCTAAGCTGTTCTCAGCTATATACTTTCTTCCTATTATTTATGGGGATAGGCTTAATTACCTCCTAAAAAGGAATTCTATTTCAAGCCTTTTTTCGGGCCTCCCCAGACAAACTTGATAGTTCCCTGATTTCTGATAAAGATAGGTCTGTGGTAGTGGAAGAAGGAGGAGTTGTGGAAGATGCCTGTTCAGAGCACAGGCTGGAAGACCTTGGCTTTCCATTGTCATTCAGAGAAAGTTAAATGAAATTCTCTTTGTCAAGACAAGTATTTATGTGTGAGCTCTTTAGAGGTCAGGTTTGTGGAAATTAATGCACATGGACTTCTTGCTCCAATTAAGTGTGCAAATGGATTCCTTTATCACCATCTGTCCAGCAATATTACGCTTCAGCTCCCTGCAGTGGATAATGAAGAAGAGGCCTGACGTTGATTTTTTTTTTTTTCCCTTGGTGAATTTTTAAAGAATTATTTTTTTCCCACTGTATGGATGTTCTACATCTTCAGGATTTTTGTCACACCTCAGGATATTAAGGATATGAGGATTTAAGTATACTAAAAAAAGAAAGTCTCATTAAGTGTTTTAACTTGAGTTGAGCAGCAAAACCTTATTATTTCCATTATCAAACATATGGGCTGGTATATTCACTTTTCTTGTACACATATAGAGTGCTTTCTTAACAGAATATTTTTCTAGGCTGTACATTCATATGTCTTTGACTCTTGAGATGTCCAACTGAACTTCTTTTAATCACTGAGTATGACTCCAGGTCAAATTGTCCAGACTTATGGTAGATCTTTCGTGTTCTCCACAGAGAACTAATTGAGAGGAGGTGGCCAGAACTGAGAGCTCTTCTTCACTAAAAAATTTTTTGAGCTCAGTGGAGCAGAATTATTATTTTGCTGCTCTTGTGTTTGACAAAATTCTTCCAAATGTGAAAAATGACTTTCCATATTTCAGTGGAGCAGCCACATTTTTTTACACCACCAAATCACTGTTGACTCATTTTCTATTTGTGAACTGCTATGAACCAAGACTTCTTTCTGTAAAGTAACTGCCAGTTTGTCTCCAGCTTACATTTTTGCAGTTATTCCCAGCTATACATACATATTTGCCTTGTTGAAATACATCCTATTTACTTCAGATCTTTGTTTCAGCTCCTCATGATTTGTTCTGTTCTAATTACATCTTCCAAAATGCTTGCAGCTCTAATCTGAACAAGATAACCAACACAAATATGATATAAATATTATCTATCCTATTGCATCACAAAAGCAATTCAGGATTTGGAATGTGTAAGCATCTGGAGATCTTGCTTGCTACAGACTTCTTTTGTTGTGAAACAGTTGACACTACTGCTAAGAGCCATTCTCTAACCACTTCACGTAAGCTTCATGTAGCCAGTGTTCTTCTAGCCACCTTATGAGAGTATTCGATGAGACATCATCAGAAGCCTTGCCCAAGTCAAGATTCAATCATTTGTTTCTGAGATGTTATGGTTTGCTATTATTAATCTTATTATCCAAGGGTTTAATTTGCTTAATAATTTGTCTAGTATTCTGCCTGACATGAAGTAAAGCTGACTGGCCTCTGATTACCATCCTTTTCTTTCTTCATAAGCATGGGCACCGTTTCCTCTTTCCTGATGTCATGGAACCTCAGCTATATTTTTCTGAGTTCTTGATGGCAGTTTCTAATAGCTTTGAGATTGCTTAGCCATTTTGCTAAATATGTTGGCTGAAACTTATGTGGCATGTGACTTCTGTAAACATCATACTGTAAACATCATAGATTATTTCCTTAAATCACTTTGTCTAATGTTACCCATGTAAGCTGTCTGAATACAGCTGACATTTTGGAGAAGAACAAGGGGGAAAAAAATAATCACAAACCACCCAACAGTTTTGGTTTTCCTGACATGATTTGATAGTAGTTCCCTCACCCGAGAGCAAGTCAGTTTTTCCTTGGTAATCTTTCACATAAGCTTTTTGTTGTTATATTCTATGACTCTGATAGTTTTAGCTCATTTTGTACACCAACCTTTCTGGCTTTCTCCTACATATTACAACAATCACTTTGTTGCCAGTTGTAGTAATTTAACCGAGAGTCTGCTTTTTCCAAAAGGTGCAAGCCATTGAAATGGTTTAGCCGACTCCTCTCTTTCTTTCTCATTGTCTGAGGCCTTTTTGTTGATGTTATAGGAAATGGCAAACTTTCCAGAGTGTACTTTTCCTTGGATATGGTAAAGTGGGATGTGGCATTCCGACAGTGAGTTTACTGAAACTTACTTTCTTCAAGTCTGTTGATTTTCCTTCCTTCCCGTTTGAAGAGTCATTAACTTAATGACCACTGTCACCATACAGTCTCACAGATTCCTTTTGGAGCAAAATTATTACTCTTTGAATTCTCATTATTACCAGTTCCTGTGCTTTGGATGATTTAATTAAAACTAAAGTACCATGCACTTGTTCTTTTTCATTTGTGGGCTGTTAATGGGCCTTTGCTGTTAATGTTTGCCATTATCCAAGTATTTTCACTAGCTCTGTACCAAGGCTTCCTGAACAAATTCTACATTTCCATAACAATAACCAGTTATGACAATTTATTCATAATTTTGGTTATGAATACAATGACTTTTAGTTCCTCCTGTTTATTACTCATATTCTTACATAAGCATGCAGCATCTAAGTACAATACCAGTGGAATTTTTTTCTTATTCCTCTATTATAATGTTCAGTAAAATCATTCTCCATCCCCCCTTGAATTTTTCTTCTTTCCCCATGCTTTTGTGGTTTATGTGAATCCTGTGGTGTGATAAAAATAATCTGAAGATAATTTGTTTTACACGAGCGGCAGACAACTAGGGAAGATATGTAAAAGTAACAGCAGTAAAGCAAGAGGGAGGGCTGGTGTAACACACAACTGGGCAAACAGTTCCACTTTTCTTTTCTCTTGGAAATGATGTCCTTTATCTGCTTGCCTTGCCAGTCTTGAGGCTGGTTTGTTAGAGCATTGCAATGCAAAAAGACCACATAAGAAAAGAACCATCTCTCTGCCTGTCTGCATATTAAGGATTTGCTTTTCTTAACAGCATACAAACAAGCATTAAAGAGAATGAAAGACTTAGATGCATCAACTGTAGCATACAGTTAGTAGCTGTTAGTAGCTGTGCTCTTACAGGGTATTACAAAGATCTCCAAAATCAGACTTCCGTGTCACTGCTGCTACAAGTAACTGTGCTTCAACCTTACTCCGAGGTTTCCCAGCAGCGTACCTCTGCAGCAGGCAGCGATGACGGGAGAGGGAGGCTAGAAGCACAGGGGCTAACGCCTTGCCTTTCCACACCTGCGTCATTCAGACATGAGCAGTGGGAGCAGACTCGCTATCCTGTTGTTGCCGTGAGGAGCACGGCATTCCCAGCTCTCGACTCCATTGACAGAACAAGAATGTACAAACAGCGCCCACTCGGGGAATCCAGCTATCCCAGGGAAACTGGACACAGCCTTTCACACAACAAAGTTATGTTAAGGCTGTGGTCCGACATTCCTTAAGGTTTTGGTAATCCACATCTGAAATGGAAATAACAGAGACAAGCCATATAATTTTTGTAGTTAATTTCAGCGTAATTTGTTTCATACACAAGACAAAAAAAGAAAGAAAAACCAACAAGATAACCTTTCATAATTTAAACATACTTAAAAATAAAAATGTTTATAAGTATTTAAACACACACTTGTATTTACTATTTAAATATTAAACATCTGTTTAACCATACCAAAACACTGTTGATAAGCCAACACAAGCTACTGCTTAGTGAGGCTGGGTAACGAAAAGGCAAAACTTTTTTAAGAGTGCCATGATTTGTAGGTCGCTTCCATTGTTCTTCAGTGTGGTCAAGAAGTTTGACACGTTTAGGCGCTAGCCTTTTTGCGAGCCCGGTCGCCTGTAAAGGGCAAAATTTCCTGAAGGCGGCACTCGCACGAAGCCACGCTGAACTTGGGGCAGACTTCGAGCCTCGGCGGGTAAGCCGAGCGCCCTCAGCACGGCCGTAGTCCCGGCGCAGGTCGGCTGCAGAGGCAACCCAACGAGGGGCAGCTGGTGCACCGCGTTCCTCTCGGCCACGAGAACCCACCAGCCCGTACAGCCAACCCGAAGCAGGCGGCGGGTAACGGCAAGTCGCGCCCAGCGCTGCAGCCGGCCGCCCTCGGTGCCGGCGCTAGAGCCGTGTCAGTGGTGGGAGGGGAGAGGTGCGCGCACGCGCCCCCGCCCGCTCCGCCAACCACCCGCCGCCGGAATGTGGACGGCGCTGCCCCGGCCTTGAGGCGGCTGCGCGGCTCGCTGAGCTGTTCTTGCCTGGTTTACCCTTCCTCGTCGAGAGAACTGGTGATTGAGCCAGGCAGCGGCCGGGCTGGAGGCGGCGGCAGAGCGGGAAGAGAGGCTCGGCTGCTATCGGTGAGGGGGGGACGTCGCC
>JANRGW010041712.1:0-40425 GCA_024733675.1 Psilopsiagon aymara | reverse complement strand
TCTCCTCTCCTCTCCTCTCCTCTCCTCTCCTCTCCTCTCCTCTCCTCTCCTCTCCTCTCCTCCCCTCCCCTCCCCTCCCTCTCCTACCCTCTCCTCTTCTCAGTTTTAGTTCCCATTATTACAATATGCTTAACACCTCCATTCACAGTTGAAGAGTAGTGATCAGAACCCAGATTCTTACTGCTGCAGCTGGATTTTAATGCTACTCAAATTGTCTGTTGCTCAGCTTCATTGTCTCTGGCCTACCACATCTCAGAGAGCCCATTTGACAGTTCATCATTTGTGCAGGGATGATAAATACTATCAGTGTGACATTCTGTCCTTTAAATGATTGCCTCCTTCCTGTCTTAGATTCACAGTCCACAGATATCAGAGCAAAATGAGAGTTGATGCCTGGAAGTTGGATTCCTTCTGCAGAGACTTTGCAGCTCCATGCATCCAAAATCAGAATTGAAAAGAAAAATATTTACCATTTACCATTGATGCTATTTACTGTGGTTTTTTTGATGTAAATTGCTGGTTTTTTCAATGTGTTATACAGGCCCACAAAAAAATAAGTCCAAGTTGTCAACAGGGTTAAGTATCTACCCTCTTGGGTTTCTGGTTCGGATGATTACAGTGCAGATTTTTTACATGCTGAAAGTTAAAGATTAGATTTGTGTTCTGATTGACTGAGGAAAGCTGTCTCTAGCCTCAATATAATTCCGAGAAACTACTAATCTTTGTAATCTCCTGAAAGGGGAAATTCACTCAGTATGCCTCAGTCATGGCTCTTGTAAAAATGTAATAGATGCAGTTCTTATAGGTCATTAGAATTGCATATGTGAATGAAAGCCCAGGGGAACCCAGTGGAGCTATCTCAGAAATTGTAGTAGCATGATTTTTCATCAAGAAAACAGAGAACGACTTTTGGAGCCCACATTTTACTTCTTACTGAATTAGTAAGGATGCTATTTTCTTTTGTCTCATGTGCGATGTAGTAATTTCTACTATAGTTTAGTCTGTCTTCTTGTTGCAAGGATGGCATGCAGCAATAAGGCCATAATCTCATTTTACTTCTTGGTGTCCTGACATCCAACTCCCAGAGACTACCTTCAGCATTATCTTTACTTTTTATTTTTTTTTTTGTGGGGAGGGGCAAAGTGAAATGATCTTTGAGAATGGATTTAGGCTTTTTGCTTCAGTAGGGTTTATCCAGCAAAAGAGGCAAGGCCATCGGTGCAGGTGTGTGCGGGAGAATTATAGCAACATGCCTTATTTTTGGTACAAGAACCTTTGCATCTCCAACTTTTGGAAACATTCTTTGCATTTTATATTGTGCTTTGTAACAGCTGCTATTAAAAGTCCTTAGTTAACACTAAATGGTGGATAGGAATTTGTTTTCATAGCACAACCAGAGAATTTATTCATTTTCTTGATCAATATAGCATTTCAAGTTCAGTGACCCTTTTCCCTTTCTGTATTGCCAGCACTGGTGCTGAAACTGATTATCTTCCATCTTCCTTTACAGTATGCCTGGGATGCTAATGAAGAGTACCTCTTCAAAGCAATGATGGCTTTTGCAATGAGAAGATATTCCAGCAAGAGCATGACTCAGTAAGCACCTACTCTGATTTGCCTTATACATATTAACAATGGTGTACGTAGTGGTGTATTCTTTGCTGTTCAAAACTGTAGAAATCATTATATAAAATTCCTGAAAACAGACTATTTCACTGTATTTCCTTGACACATAGGTATATGTTTGTCATGGTTTAACTCCAGCTGACAACTAAATAGCACACAGCTGCTCACACACCCCCCACAGTGGGATGGGGAGGAAAATTGAAAAAATAAAGTAAAATCTGTGGGTTGAGATAAAAGCAGTTTAATATATAAAACAAAGTGCAATATGCTACTACTACTACTAATAATAATGAAGGTGAAATAACAAGGGGAGACATATAAAACTAGAGGGGAAGAAGAAAAGAAAAAAAACCCACAAAACAAAAAAAAACAGGACCCCAATAAACACAAGTGATGCGCAACAAAATTGCTCACCACCCACCAAACGATATCCAGACCGACACAAACAGCAATCGGTCCTTTCCTGCTTAACTCCCACCTAGTTTCTATACTGGGCATGGCCACTGTGGTATGGAATACCCATTTGGCTAGTTTGGATCAGGTGTCCTGTCTCTGCTCCCTTCTGGCTTCTTGTGCCCCTCACCACTGGCAGAGCATGAGACTGGAAAGTCCTTGATCAGAGTAAGCGTTACTTAACAACAACTAAAAACATCAGTGCGTTTTCAGCATTATTCTCAGACTAAATCCAAAATACAGCACTGCACCAGCTGCTGGGAAGAAAACTAACTCTATCCCAGCTGAAACCAGGACAGTGTTAAACATCACACTCTCTTTGTCTTAAGCAGTGTTCAGTCTTTGGACCAGTATCCCTGTTGATGTGAGGTGACACAGCTGTGGATCTCAGTGGACTGTGCCGATTCACTTTAGCAGAATCTGGCAGTAACACATGATACTTTCTGGACACCATATGAGGAGGAGGTGAAGGGACACATCGGCAGGGTTAAGAAATGCAGTACAGATCCTTGAATAAGCATCTTTGGTGCCCATTATAGAGCACAGCTCCAGTGGTATGCTGAAGATGAGCTGATTTGGGGAGCTGGAAGGTGGATGGCTATGTTAATGCTGTGTTCTGCTGGGTGTAGGTATCCCTAATATTGCAGTGGTTGAGTTATGTAGCGTCAAGAAGTTTCAGATATTGCAGTTCAGACATAAATCAGCCTCTAATTGGTTTTGGGATTAAATCCACCCTGAGGTATTGAATATTCTTCTCAGGCTTCTGATCCTTGCAATTTATGAAATTGGATATCAGATTAGGCAGACTATTTAGCAAGATGTATTTGCAGTATGTCTCTTAAATGAGAAATCTTGTAAGTGAATTTCTATAGGTCTATTATTTTTTCATTGTTTTTCAATCTTGAAAGATTTATAGTTCTGGTAGGCTAATGAGAATAAGGTTCTCAATTTACTTTAATAAGCCCTGCTTCAGGCTGTCATTGTATCAGATGAAGCATATTCCACATTTGCAAAGGTATTAGATACCTTTAGTCATATAGTGATTATTGTGGCTGCTGCACTTCCTCTTAAATAGAAAGTGATTCTCCTCTCCATGTAACAGGAATGTTTGGTTCCTTGCCATTTCACTTTTATTCCTCAGAAGTTGTCTCCGTTGAGCAAGAGAGCCATTATACCAAGCTTAACAGAAACAGCCAATTATGGTACTGCACCCAATTAAAATGGCATTTAAAAAAAGGAGTTCAAGATACTAGCTAATTAAAGGTTATTATGCAGTGCTTTTTCTCAGGTTTTCAAATTAGCAGAGGCTTCAGAGTATCTGATCCATAAAGATTTCGCTTTTGTATACTTATTTTACTCTCATGTCCTTTTTGTAAATTATTGTCTTTCTTCATAGTTCTTTCACATAGCAAAAACCCTGGCTCAGAAGCCAGTGATCTTTTTCCTCTTTAAGCACCATGGCTCTCTGCACATTAAACTGATATTAGAAAGCTTGGTGCAGGAAGAGTTAAAAAATCAAGCCAGTATGAAAGCATTTCAATTTTGAATGGAAGTTATCTCTATTCACTCTGGGAAATCATATCATTTATGCTCACTTAATTCGGTCTCCTACAAGACAGTTTTTCCTATGGATTAATATGATCATGTCAGCACCACTGCAGTTTGGAGGAGTGGTTGCACATGTCAATAATTTCCTGCTGCTATGTTTGTCAGAGGTGAAGTCAGTATAATATTTGGAAACAGCTTGATGTAGTCATCTTTCTCTCTTCTTAAGATGGTATGGGACTTCTTTATGTGGGGTATAGCTTGTTGGGGGGTACCTTTGAGGTATAACTGATAACTCTCCTAGGGCTTCTAGATACCTCTGGGGTCATGTGTAGACAGCATGTCAGCGACAGACAGCTGTGCTGCTCTGAGATCTGGTCCAACTTCCTAGGCAACAGGCTGAGGAGTTTCCTATTTATAGATTTCTCTCAAGTCCCAGAGGACCACTGAGTCCTCAGAGTTCACCAGTGGAGAGAGTGTAGAACCTCTCAGTTCACCCCAAATAACCTGCCTGTTACATGAGATCAGGAAAGTTATGAAAGCCTCCATCCTGTTAGAAATCCTGGAAATAATGTACTCCTTTTCTCACCCATGTGGCTGGCAGCTGGGAGGAACTGGGTATAGAGGAGGGAGTGCAGACCATCTCCATCCCCTTCGCAGTGGGAATGGAGGTGCAGGACCACTTGGCATCCCAGAGGGTAGAGGAGCATGCCCTGCACACTCTCGCATAGCTGGTAAGGAGAGTGGCAGTGGCTTGCAGTGTGAGAGGGAGGCAGAAGCAGGAGCTGGTGTCAGATAAATTATATTGCGCTGCAGGAGCTTTTACAGATTAATGCCAACACATTTTCTTTGGGAGCTGTAAAAGATCAATGATAATTATTCTGTCATAAAAGAACAAACAAATTGCTTGTGACTGCATTCTGGTAGCATCTAAATTTACCCAAATTTTGCATCTGTTTAATTAAAGTTTTTTGTCAAAATAAAGATTTATGAAAAAAAACTGTATTTTATGTAAGCAAATGCTGGTTCTGGCAGGGTATAAATTCTGCACCATCCATAACCAGGATGTGACAAACCTCCCCTTTAACTTTGATTTCTAACACACCCACAGCCTTGCAGTAACTCACAGCCGCAACTACCACATGAGACCAAATGCCATTAACTTGAGCAAGCTGGATCAGGCCCCAGAGTAATCTGTCCGGTGGATCAGCATAACCATTGTTGCAGTCTGTCCCATCATTTTTGAGATTCAAAATCACCTTTTGTTAGGCTTCTGGAGCTGAATAAAAGCCAGCCTGTAGTGACAAGCATTTAAATATGCCGCTGGAAACAACAGCTGATGATGTTGTTGCTCTTGTGTAACTAATGCAAAATGGACAGGATTGCATATTACGTCTCCAGTTCTCTAAAGTTAATTTCTAAACTTGAATTTAATAAATGATGAAGCTCTGTTTAATGTTTGAAAGGCTTGTCAAACTTTTCAAGTTTGTGTGAAACAAAGACACAATCCATCAAATTACTCAGTAATCATTAATAAGTATTAAATAAGTATTTCTTTTTCAGTGAAGAATTAAACCCCCTTTATTTCCTGCTCTATATACAGCTTCTCAATACATACATTACTGAACTATGTGAGCTAACCTTTGATCTCTCAGTGTTAAAAAATTATTGTCTGTAGTCTGTGTTAGTAACCCCGTTTTTTCGAATCTGGGACTCATTTCAAATAATATGCATCTCTTTTTGGGCCTGAGACTAGTTAATCTTTAAAACAGAAAGAATGTCATCACATTTACTTTCATTCATGTAACAGAATCTACTTTTGCTATGTCTTTTCCCCATTTGTATATTAAAAAAGCTGAAGTTTTCCTCATGAAGCGATGAGAAAAAAAAATCCCATCACATTATCCATCTTCCTAAGACAGGCTTTTTTGATACTAAAAATATTGTGCCTCTTTAGAACAGGAAAATAAGCTTCTAGAGTTAAAGGTGTTACAGCAAAGTGATCCCATTGCTTCTGTTCACAAAGAGGAAGAAATTAACATTCCTTTGCAGCAGCAGCTGCACAGCACTGGGTTGGAAGGGGCCTGATGCTTTCAGGAGAGTTAGACATAGGTCCTCAGGACTTGGGGACTGTGGTTCTCTCACGAGCTAATGACTACTCAAGGCCACCAGTTCCCCAAGTCTCTGGCAGCTCTTTCTTACCCTAACCAACCGTTTATATCTCCATAAGGAACAGTGATGGTGTTTCAGGCCAAGGAACCATCAGGGTTTCCTGCACTCAACTCACTGGTGTTCCCTTGCATATATTAAAGGAAATGTAATTTCAGACTTCTGCCATGGTGGCATAAAGCAGAACCAGGATCTTGTCATTTTGATAACAGTCTCCTATAGTCCCTGTGACTAAAGTCTTATTGCCTGCTAAGGAAGTAAAAAGATGTCCACATATATGTTTACAAATACATTTAATTAGCATAGTGGACGGAGATGTCAGATTCTCAAATCTAAACAGTATATAAGCATAGTGTAGTAATTCTTTTGCATGCTGTGAATCAAACCTGTGTGGAAACAGCAGAGGGGAAAAAAGCCAAAAAAGTGTACCTGCTGCAAAGAGATTGCCTCATTGGTGCTTGTTGAACCATCTGTTTTGGCGTTTACTCAATCCCCTTTGAACTTCTCATAAGCGGTATTACTCTCTTTTGAGACTGGAAGGATTTACAGCATTCAGATTCTGCCAATGGTGGTGGCAATAAAGCCAGCTTTTGGATTCTTATAATTGAGCAAAGATTTTAGACACAATAGGGAGCAGGAAAACAACAAAATTCATGTATTTTGGTGTAAGCCTTGCTGCCCAATTGATTGATTCAGTGCTGTTTGTTCTAGAGAAAGAGATGCTTCCCCAAAATGCTGGTCGACTGCTCTATCACATGCTGAAAGCTTTGACACTGGGAAGACCCCAGATTGAAGTCTCTGAATCTCTGAATGAGAGTAAAAATGTCAGAGTGTTCTGCCAGTCTTTGTCTATGAAATTTATTGGGGATCTCTTGGGGAATCAGACTTTCCTCACTCACCCCATTTCAAAGACATCTTCTGTAGGGCAGCATGAACCCAGATTTTCTACCTGTGCCAGGTTTTGTTTGCACCCCAGAAATTCCAGCTTTAGGAACTGCAGTAAAATGAAGCCTTAGGTCCTACTGTTATAAATTCTCCTAATGGAAAAATTCCTCTGCAGATACAATTTTGGATATTCTGCGAAGTCAGCAAGAGCTTCTCAGCCATCAGCCAAAAGTAGACTCTTCCTCCTCCCCCCCTAAATGTTGTGCTTTGGTTTTGTTTTGGGAAGACTAAATCTGCTTTGATCTTCTGACTGTTGCCAGCAAACTGATGTGAACATCTTTCCAAATTCCAGGGGATGACTTTCCTCTTTTTTCCTTAAAAATTCTCTGTATTTGCAAAATTGTCATTGTTCCATAATGGCAAGAGTGGCTATTTCAGCACTGCAAATTTATTGATGTCCATTTTATTGTGTATCTTTATATAATATATATACCTTCTCTGTAAAATGAAAGGTTGCAGTACCCGAGATACCCAGAATACTGCCCAAAAAGCTTTTCAGCAGTAGGTAAAATATTTGTGAAAAAAATACATGTAATGGAGTATTGTGATCAATCCAATGCCTGTTGTGCCTTAAAAGCAAACTTGTTCTTTGCTGGACAAAGTCTACACATTCATCGGCAATTTTGACTGCCTTTTTAATACTTTCCTTCCTACCTCATGCTTTCTGTTTCTCAGGCTACTGCAGAGGTCGTAATTGTGATTGTAATTAGCCGGCAGATGGCACTACAAAACAGAACTCTGTGGCAGGGGAGGTGGCTTGCAGCCGGGAATTCATCGCCCAGAGAAAGATGACAGGTTGGAAAGGAAATGTTAAAACCTGAATTTTGATAATGGACAGACCAAATCTTAAAACCAATTGTAGTAGTAATGGACGTTACAAGCATCACTGCAGTGAATTAAAAGAGGGGCTGCATTCTTCTTCACTGCCATCCTGCAGAGTTTCCTTCTCCAGAACAGCAGGAAGTATCAGAAGACTGGCCATCCCAAGTGGGGTCGGTCAAGACAGGGCAGCTTGTGACCAGGCAGAACTTGTGCAAAGGGGAAACGAGTCAGGGCTGCTCTCCGGAAATAAAAATGATCCTAATTCTTGGTCCTAGACTTTCAGAATATCTGCTCGCTGCTTGGACATGGCCAGTAACCCTGAATCCTGAGCCAGATTCTTTAGGTTTATTTATTAATGATCATAAAATCATAGTCACAGAATGGTTTGGGTTGGAAGTGACCTTAAAGATTATCTAGTTCCAACCTCCTGCCATGGGCAGGGACACCTTCCCCTAGACCAGGTTGCCCAAACCCCCATCCAACCTGGAAATATGTAATTATATATGTATATAATGTATAATGATATATAACTAAGTATTTTTTTTTGCATCTTTGTTTCTCTATATATCTTTCATAAAGACTTCAGTATTCCTTTTATGGTACATGCTATGTTCCTTGCCATGCTGTAATAAATGTCATATTATATGATTCCTGTGTATTATGTGTTTAGCTGGTTTGTTTCTTAGTTGTGTGGATAAACTAGGAGCACACAGGAAGATATATGGGTACCATCTATCCTCAGTCACTACTATGATATATTAGCCTTCACTTCTTTAGTTTAAATATCCATCATGTCATTCCATAGATTTTTTTTAATGATACTTCTGACTTTTACTACTATTAGTGGTAGAAAACAAATTTGTAGGAATCTGAAAAAAGGCATTTTAAAGACATTTTTTTTTCACACTTTTTACATAGTATTCCATAAGAAGCTGTGTGCCTGTGACAGATAATATAAAACTTTGTCGTAGCATAAGCTAAAGGTCGTCGGCCAGTGCCAGTAGAATGTATACACTTAGCCCATTGCCCTTACTCTGGGAACAAATATGTCAAAAAGAATAACATCAATTTCATTGCTCTTCCCTCCAACAAATGTATCCTATGGAAGGGCTGCATTCATTTGAAAATCATGTGGTGAATCCCTCATTCCTTGTTCCTGTGGCATTACTTGTCAAAACCAAAGCTCTTAGTTCAACCAATGGCTTTGCCCCTTTATACAGCTTTTGTCACAGCCCTAATGCTTAAGATGCAAATACGTATTTTTCCATTTGATTGTACTAAATGTGTATCCAAGACTATGCAAGTTCGTAATAGATTCAGAAACATGTTTTAAGACTCAAGTTTGGTCTCAGTAAGCTTTTTTTTATTATTATTCATATTGGAAAATAGGAAATGCTGAGAATGATATTTCTTCCTTGAGCATTAACTGTAAACTTTTTTAAAAGTAAGAATTTTTCCCTCTTTAAATGAAAGAAATATTTTAAGAAAATCTTAATTCCTTCTATGCACTTTAATGGTGATTTTGTTTTAACTGTCTGCAGAATTTCCAATGTGCTTCTCTGCAATGTGACGGATCGGGTGTCCTTTTGGTTCGTGGTCACAGATTCTTCAAAAAATGTGACAACTGTTCCTGGCAGTGAGGTAGAAGCAGCCATCAGGTACAGACACTGCCTCTGTAACCTTTTCTTTCTTGCTGACTGAGGATGTTTCCTCTCTCTGGACTTGTGTGAATGAGCACTGTACCTCTTTAAAGATGAAGCAATCCAGGTAGTTAAAACACCAAGAAGTCGTTACTCTTTCATGCATGTGAGATTGGAGGATTTTTAACAGTCCACAAAATGCAAAGCATGTCGGCATTGGGATTAAAACTTGGAAGGAGTCTCCCTTATTGCTGGAGTGCCAGAAGAAATCTAGTCCCTTTCTAGAGCTTTACCTGTAATTTGCTGACCAGTGTACTGCACATATGCTGCTTTCATCCAGCTGCTATATTTCCAGTGAGAGATCCTTCTCCCTCAGATGAGAGAATTGTACACTTTCTGGGTATTATTTATATCACAGAATCATAGAAACATTTAGGTTGGAAAAGACCTGTAAGATCATCAACTGTTAACACTTGACAGTGTTAATTGTCAAGTCCATCACTAAACCGAGCCCCTAAATGTCACTTCTACACAGCTTTTCAATATCTCCAGAAATAGTGACTCGACCACTGCCCTGGGAAGCCTGTTCCAATGCTTGACAAACTTTCTGGTGAAGATGTTTTTCCTAATATACAATCTAAAACTCCTCTGGTGTAACTTGAGTCTGTTTCCTCTCACCTTATTGCTTGTTACTTGGAAGAAAAGACTGACACCTACCTCTTGCCATACTAGTTTCAGGTAGCTGTAGAGAGCAATAAGGTCTTCCCTGAGCCTCATTTTCTTTAGACTAAATAACCCCAGTTCCTTCAGCTGCTTCTCACAGGACTTGCTCTCTGGACCCTTCACCACCTTCCTTGCCCTTCTCTGGACCCGTTCCAGCACCTCAATGTCTTTCTCATAATGAGAGGCCCAAAACTGAGCTCAGTTTAGGGGTCATTCAACTTTTGTTGCATGATACATGCACATCTATGCCTAGACTAATGGCCACAGGCTCCCTTTTGGTGCTTCTCAAGTACAGTTCATCTGATTTAATTTAGAAGTCAGCTTTCACAATAAAAGAGCTCCTGTAAATTCTTCATGAGCAGAGCTGGCTGGGTCCCAGCTTGGCTTAAACAGTCTTATTCTCACATTATTTTCATATCAGCACTTTCTAGAATGACAGTCGATAATGTTGTTGAGCGTTGCTTGTACAAAGTACCGTGCAGTACAAAGCAGTTTGCTTTGTACTAAATATCACATTCTGTAGCCAATAAAAGCAGGAGTGTGGAGCTGAAGAAGGAAATAAATAACAGGGTAATCTGACTTCAGTGGTCTATCAAACCTGCATAAGGAATTTATAGGGATGACTCCCACAAGCAGCATAACTTGTATATTTCTGAAGCATGGAGTGGAAAACAGACCTCTTTGTTCTGTACTTTGTCTTGAAAATTCATGTTATCTCTATGGAGGTGTAATGCCTAATTCCTGATGAATGAGTATGCGTTCTTTTGGAAAGATTAACTTAAGCTCATGAGCAGATTAAACTATTTCCTACAGAGACACCAAACAATAGCTTCATAGCATTAGTGAAGGAAGCAGATTATTTATTCACTGAAGCTCTCTGTAAGAGTGATGGAATGCAGGGGTTTTGCATTTCTGTTATTCTTTGATACCTTCAGTAGCATAAGCTGATTTATTTAAATCTTTTATGTGCCCTGTTTGCCGCAGAAATTGGATGCTGTTACAGTGTGTTTGGTTTTTAACTGTTGTCTGTCACCTGATAAAGAATATGCTATTTATAGGAACTTTTATAACTTAGAAACAAGAAATAAAATGACCCATAAAAATACAATACTTTTTATTCAATTGCTTCTGATTGTAGGCTTCCCCACTAAACCATTATTCTAATTCTTCGTGCTACAGTAGCACATAAGAACACTACTCATGGAACAGAATTTTATTGTATCATATTCTCTACAAAGTGAGAATAAAGAGGAAATAAACCTTTTCAGAGCTCTTTATGAGACTTAAGATCTTGCATAAATATACCTTGTGTATACATGTTATTTCATGTTATACAAACATGAAATGCACCTGTAGTTGCCTGCATACGTTTCAGCACATAATTCTGTAACTCCAGCCATTAGATGAGGGTGAACAATACTTATTTCATCTGTTCACAATGATTCTTTTATATCAGTAAGGATAAAAATCTTTTCTAGATCAAAGACAGCTTACCGTAGAACAAGTCTTGTAATATCCCATGGCTTTCAGTCTTCTCCAGGAATGCTAACTTTTCATTAAGGCTAAGAACTTCCTGTTTAAGGGAAAGGCAAACATTACAATTTCCAAGAAAAAAAAATCTGCAAAATGTTACCTGTATTTCCCATATATTTGTTCTTAGGAAATACTTGCTTTATGGTAATTAAATGGAATTGTATACAAGAAAGTTGTTTGTAAATCGTACAATTGCAAAGAAAAAGAGTCTCTCAAGACAAATATATGTGATAAATTTTCTCAAAAATTTTTAACATTCTGAAAGAGCTAATGAAAGATACTGCTGAAGCCTCTTAAGGCTGCTTAGATTCAGACCCCAAAATGCCTGCAAATGCTTAGAAGTAGTGACTGTGAGTGAAAGTGTGTGTTAAAGGGTAGCAATTGGAAAAAATGTGCAAAGTATAAATCCCTTTACATTCATCCTACAGGGAGGAAGGGCATGTAGGCTATAGGGGTGGATTCTTCTGGACCAAATTGTATCTTTTGCCTCATGGACCTAAGAAAATCTACAGCAGCAAGAGCAGATGTACCGGCCCAACACATGCAGGGCGGTTCAGTTTGAGGAACCAAGGGGCACTGAAAAGTAAATCCACTCCTGTGCTAATCTTGAATGCTGCATGAACAAGATAACAGAGCCTCTGTTACAGATTACAACCTGCTAAGTCTTCAATGTATGGTCCAAACTAGAAATAAACAGTAATACTTCAGGTCTCATCTGTATTTCCCAGTATTTCACATGAACACATACAAAACTCAAGTGTTCAAAACTTTGTAAGTGTGTGGATGTCTGTGGGTTACTGACAAGGTCCATGTTAAAATGAAGGTCTGTATATTCTTGCCAGTATCATACTGGATCAAATTCAGCCCTCACAGACTTGCAGCACATATATGATTTTTTTTTTTCCTTCCTTTTATCTTTTTAACTTGTAAAATGCAGTTATAAAAAGTTGTGATGTTCTTTGTGTTTTTATGAAGGATGAACCGGAACAGAATCAACAGCGCCTTCCTATTGAGCGACAAAACACTGCAGTTTGTGAAGATAACCTCAACCTTATCACCTCCTGTGGAACCCTCCACACCTGTCTGGCTTATTGTATTTGGTGTTGTTCTTTGTCTCATTTTGGCTGGAATTGTTTTCCTCGTTGTTGCAGGGATTCATCAACGCAAGAAGTAAGCGGCTTAGCTTTTCTTCTGTCTTAACTGAATACTGCAAGTTAAGCCATCTGGGCTGGTTTTGCTTTTCAGATCAGCCTCAGAGAAATTATAGCTGTGCCCCCGTCTCCCTCACTAGGTAAAGATAACCCATCTGTCTTTTTCTGAGAAAAGGAAGTATAGATGTGGAGTGTAACTGTGAAAAATAGTAATGTTGGGTTGTACTGAGGAAATAGGGAGTATAAGAATATGATACTGGAGAATACCTAACTAGATATGATAGCTTTACAAGACATTTGCCATCATTATTCTCAAGGTTTAGTGTGCCACAGGTGAGCCTCCTGTCACAGACTACCCAAATTGCTGTCAAGAGGGAGAAGCCTGGCAGTGACTGTGCACCTGCTGGCAGGGCTGAAAAAAATTGCTGCTGCAATTTGAGAAGACTCAGTAGAGGACACAATAATGGTTAATGTATGGCTGAAGAGGGTCTGCTCAGTGGAACAGTGCATGATCTCGCCTTATTGAGTCCAAAGAACCCAGCCCGTCACAGGTTCATGACCAGATCTCCCCAGGAACCTAGGTGTTTGCTGTTTGGTAGTAGGGTAGGAAAGAGATACACTCTTTTTCTTTTCATTTCTGCCCTTTTTCTCCTAGTTTCTGTGGTGGCAGTGGTGAAAAAGAGAAGGCTACTCATGCTGTCCTAGTGTGAGCATGTTGGAGCAAGACAGAGCAGGTGGAATTTTGGTTCTGCCCTTTCTGTTGGCTTGGAAGTTGCATAAGGAATAGAAATTTCTCAAGTCAGCTGAGATTCTGCTGTAGAAGTTCAGCCTCTGCCATGCTTTAGGCTGCCACAGAGGTTATACTAACAGAAAATTATGACTTCAGAAGCAGAGTTATATAGGAACAGCAGAAGAACTGAAAAAGGGTAAATTTCTGCTGGCAACTAGATAATGTTAAAATTATTGACTATATGGTGAGCTGCATCACCAGATACAAAAGAACAAAGGATTCTTGTAAGAAGATGTGGAGAGTGGTGTCTTGTAGAGACACTTCCTTTCTGCCTCCTTATCACCTTGAAGAACATTATTTTAACTGCAGAAGAACACTGCTTATTGTGAAGGATAAGTGCTTCTCATAAAGAACCTGTAGTAGTGTAATCAGAATCCCTTTAGTTATATTGTGCATTCAGAAGAATTGTATGATTTGCAAACCCCTGTTTTTAAAAAACATAATTTGACAAACAATAGATGGGAGATGCTGTTGGGGGAAGAGTCTGGGCAGATACTTGGGATGTGTGATTAGCTTAGGCCCTGTCACAACCTTCCATGTTTTATGGGCTAAGTTATTTCATCCCTGAACCTAGGCAACCTCTTCTGTAAAACTGGAGAATGATGTTTCTACCTGAAGCCCATATGTGCCCTCTGTGTTAGTAAAATGGCTGTGTGTGTCAATGTAGTGCTTAACTTAAAGAGGGTTTTTGAACATTTCAAATAAGTGTAATATCAATAAATTATGCTAAATAGCTATGATTTTTTTTCCTAGCTAAAATAATCATTTGTGCTTTGTATCGTGCTGAAAGACAGCATTTTCTCCCCTCTGTTTTCAAAATAGCTCAGCTGAGCTTGAGCGGTTCCCCGCATTGTGGTGTAAACTACATGTTCATATCATCATTCTACCACTAAGATGACTTGTTGCTTCCTGCCTGTGGTATCCTCTCTGTCTCGTGCTCTTGTTGTCCTTTTACTTGTTATGCTTCATTTCTCCTGTTTCTCTTACTTGCCTTTACATATAACTTTTCCTCAGAGCAGATCCAGCCATGGTTGAGCTCCAACTCTCCTTTTACGTCAATGGCATCTGCAGGCAGGGCAAGGGAGTGAGAGGGTAAACCAAGCATTTATTTCTTCCATCTACTGCTGCAAAGACTGGAAAAATAACATGGATGGTCTAAGCTATTTGGCTGCTTGAAAGAAGTGCAAGACATCAGAGAAGAGAAAGTAGAAAGTACTCATCTCTTTTTCAGGCATTAAAGTATGTGACCAGGTTGTCAAAGATTTTAGCATGCCCAGTAATGAATTTTACTGGAAATCTGCCCAGAGCTGACATAACAGCAGCTTTGCTGCCTGGTAAGCCATGTTGGAAATCTGGCCACAAGGACAGTGTTGACTTGTTATAGCTCATAAAATCATATCAACAGTAGTATGACCTGGGTCGGAAGGGACCTAAAGCTCTTCTAGGTCCAATCGGCCTGCCATGGGCTGGGATGCCTTCCATTAGACCAGGTTGCTCAAAGCATCACCCTCAGAGGGAAGAACTTCTTCCAAATATCTAATCTAAATCTACTCTCTTTCAATTTAAAGCCATTACCCACTGTTCTATCACAGCATGCCCTTGTAAGAAGTAAAAATTTAAAAATTAAAAAAAAAAAATGAAAAATTTGGAATTCTGTATTTATACGCCTTTAAAGTATCAGTTAAATACCTTAGCTAAAGGAAGCCCAAAAGCACATGCTTCAGGCCATTCATACCCAGGGTGACAGGGAAGCACATGATTGGCCTATAAGGGAGTTTCAGGGATGAGTTAAACTCATGCCTTATTTCTTGAATTGAAGGATTTTCTTAATTAGTCTTTCAGTGTGTATCACTGCCAACATATAAAATTCCAGCCCACAGCTGCCTGCAGTTGAAGAGCTCTGTGAAATTGTAGCCTTTGACTTCACAGTGGGCTGTATCAGACACACTGTCTCCCAGCCTTATGTTTGTTCTCCTGTCATTGCAGCTATAGGACACCTCCCTGTTTGATAGACACATAGATTTGGCACATACGCAGGGCAGGATCATCCTCTACTGTTTATGCTGAACTAGACTGAAGTCTATCCTTATCCCCCAAAATACCATCTACAGCAGAGGCCATAAACATTTGCCTTGGGAAGAGTGAAAACAGAGTAAGCACACTTTTTTTTTCCCTCTGTTACTCTCCCAATGTCTAATTTGCATCTGGGGAGCCTTCCTGAGCTGTATTGGGTTTTCTTGTATTGGGTAACCCACAGTGTTTTCTCCTTAACTTGTTAGTCTCCCGTTGGACTCAAATTTTTAGCTGCTCTGAATTCCTATGACAAGGAGTTCTACACATCTCCTCTTCATGTAATTAATTTCATAAAATCATAGAATGGTTTGGGATGGATAGAACCTTTGGAAAGATCATCCAGTTCCAACGCCCCTGCCATGGGGACAAACACCTCACACTAGACCCTGTTGCTCAAGGCCCTGTCTCACCTGGCCAGGGATGGAGCATTTACCACTTCTTTAGGCAGCCTGTTCAAAGTGCCTCACCACCCTCACAGTAAAGAACTTCTTCCTTGTATCCAACCTGAACTTTCTCTGTCTAAGTCTGAACCCATTACTGCTTGTCTTATCACTACAATCCCTGATGAAGAGAATTTCTTTCAAACCTGCTTCATAGTATCTTCTTTTATGTTCTGTCCCCACAGTTTTTGTATTAAAGAATGCTCCTTTTGGCAATGTAAGAGCAGGTACAGCAGTCAGAGGTCAGAGGTTTCCACTACTACTGCCCATGTTTATTTTTAGCAAGTCTGTAATGCCAAGAATCTCCCAAAGGCCAATAAAGTTTTATTATTGTTAATATTGCTGTTATTAGCAGTTACACTGACTCAGGTTGGTATAATTGTCCTGAGTCAGATTGTTACAGTGCGTGTTGCAGGATAGGAAGAAGCAGTGGAGCTGACCTTTGAGTTTCTTATCCTCTGAAACTGCTGATGCTGCAGGCTGTAAAGTGTAGCAGGTTTTTCAACTATGAACTGGTAGATCTCAAGGT
The DNA here is from genome assembly GCA_024733675.1 of Psilopsiagon aymara. NCBI lineage: Eukaryota > Metazoa > Chordata > Aves > Psittaciformes > Psittacidae > Psilopsiagon > Psilopsiagon aymara. The sequence continues at coordinate 23,986 of JANRGW010041712.1, read as the reverse complement.
CAGAATAAATCCAGAACTAAAGGAACATTATGACATGTTGACTGATATTTCTATATTACGTCTTCTTGTGGTTGTATTTTTTGATAATTTTAATATGCTTTCGGTCAGAACTGGAGCCTGGAAAAGTGGAAGCTGTGCAATTGTTTTATCCAGAAAAGTATAAATACTGGGTGGAACGGTGGCTGTTAATGAAGACTGAATGAAAAACACAGATTTGCAGCGTTAAGTGTACCTAAGTTCTGGAGATCATCAAAGAGTGTGATGGCATCCAAGTCTCCACATTTTGAGGCTATAGTCTTAAGCTTATCTGTTTCTAAAAATATGTTTTAATTTGCACACATCGTGGGGTAAAATCTATAATATACATAACAAGGTCAGACTGGCTGCTTAGTGCGGTCCTTCCTGACATAAAGCAAAAACAGATGTAGAGGTCTTTTCCACTTTTGTTTTTTGCCAGCTTTTCCTTCTGCAATCTCCAGTCATTCTACAGAATGAGAAGGTGAAGTAATATTTATAACATACTTGCAACATGTTTACTTTAGGTTTTCCGATTCCTGATTCCTGACCTCAACCCCCTAAACCAGGGTTTCCAGTCTTTAAGCCTCCACCCTCTGTGGTATGCTTACAGCAGCAGAGAGGTGCACCAGATTATGCTTTTCATAACCTATGATGATCTGACTATGTGTGCAGTTTCCTGGCTGTGGAATCATGGTGGAGTGCTGCAGGTCAACAGAATAAGATGATTTTCTCTTTCTTGTTTTTAGAAAGAATAAAAAGTCAACAGAGAGAGAAAATTTAGAAGAGAAATGCGAAGTGACAATAACAGTAGAAAATGGGATTCCTTGTGAAGCACTGGATTTAAAAGCAGGTCATATTAACGGAGTCTTTGCAGCAGATGACGAACGGTTCACATCCTTATGAAATGCTGCCATTGCTATCTGGTGTTTTTTTGAAAGACTCCTGTGCCTACCTTATCTCATCACTACTCCTCAATATCAAACATCAAGACAAGAAAAATGTCCTTTCACTTAATTTTCCTCAAGAGAACCTTTTGCTGATAACACATACACTTGAACCTCCATTACAAAGCTTTTGTTCTTGGACAAAGCGAATGAGAAGACCTCAAATGATAGCCATTAAAGATTTCCAGAAGACGTGCAGCAAAACAGGGTTGAAACCTGCCTTGTGTCAGGCATTTAATTTTTAATGATTATTTAAATATGTCCATCTCTTGTTTTCCCCTAATATAAATGTGAAACTACATTATTTCTGAATGTCACTGGGGATAACATCTATCATAGTCAATTCTTGCTGGGCTTTCTTTCAAGCCATATGCAAAAGTTTCGCTGTAAAATAACTTGGTTTTGCTGGTATGCAGTATGCCTTTGGATGGAATAGTGATCAGTGCATGAAAGTTTTCATTTACTGAGAAAAAAAGCAAGCTTTTACAGCCTCCATAAGAGCAGATTAAAAAGCAGCTAGACCATATATAGTTTTAGGGCTAGCAAAGATCTGGTACTAAAACTGTTTTTCATTTAACAGTCAAAGTCACAAAGCATATGACCAGGAAATTAAAAATTGCAAAAGTTAACGATCTGTTGAAAGCAGAAGTTTCAACAGAGGGCAGATTTCTGAAGGTGCAGTCTGCAGTGGGTGGCCCAGTTCTCATTAGATCCATTGAGGACATTTCACAGCTCTGAAAAAAAAATCCCCCTTACATTTTTAAATAGTGAAACTAGAGTAGGTGTCCAAGACATAGCCAGGCTGGGGTCAGATGAACCTTCACTTGACAGCTGGAGATCATCTGAAAAGGTTCAGTGCTTGAGACACCAGCTGCTGGACTTGGTGTACCCAACCTGCATGATAACATGTAGGCAGCAGTGAGTTGGCAGAGACTTTTCAGACCAGTGCTTGCTGTTTGTGCAGCTAGAAGCTGAGGGCACCAAATGGTGCCAGACCCTGAACTGCACTGATGGATTGCTTTGAAGTCAGCCACCCATACAGACTGCACTATCTGGGCCCTGATCCCATTCCCATTTAAATATGTGATAAAATTCTAACTGATTTCAGAAGAACTGGGCTCCAGTGAAGGGGGGTTCTGTGTGTGGGTAACTGTACACAGAGAATGGAAGTGTGATACAGTATCTGCAGTCACTAAACAGTTGCCCATATCACTGGAGGCAGAATTTAACCATTAGGCACTCTCTTTGCTGTGTTTGCAAGCAATATTAGAAAAACCATTTATTTACCAAGGTTATTCCATCAGACTCCTCTCAAAGAAGAGCATGGTAAAATAGGGTCAAAGCTGCTTGTAAAGGACCATCCAGTCCTAAGGGTAAAAGGTTTCTTGTCTCCCAGAGTATACATCCTTCAGCATTTTGGCTGTATTGAGCAACTTTGGCTGTCAATTTGACTTAGCACTGGCTCTTTGGAGCAGGGTGAGCAGAAGGGGAGAAATGGGGAAGAGGAGGATAAGCTGCAGGACAAAGGGTGGAAGCTGAGAGGGAGAAGCTCAAGGCTAGGGAAGGTGGGGGAGAAGAGGGCTAAATGCAAAATAAAACTATGGAACCCACTGATCATTTGCCTCATGTGATCTCATCTGTCACAGTTTTTCTGCTGGTGGGTCGCTCTGGACAAGGACAGCATCTTCACTGTGCCCCAGAGGGTGTGCTGCTCCATTCTGGAAAAGGATTAATAAAGTCAGTTATTCATGATAACATCTCAGTGCTTCAAAATTACCATCCACAATGTGGAGATATATTTCTCATAGGAAAGTCAAAGGTGAAGCTTACTGGTGTTTAAAATCATTTGGAGGGAAGATACAGAGTACAGTGTTATTATTGCTTCCTCAGTCATTGCCCCAAGGTCTTTCACTCAGGTAGAGTTTTATTGAGGTAATTCAGATCCCAAAATTTCTAGGACTTCACACTTTTTGCATTTGTTGTATGGCAGACAGCTACACTGCAGTGTGGCCACAACGGGTGGCTGTAACTGCAGCACTTCTGTAAGAACCCATGAAAGATTTTGGTGGGAACAGCTTGGCAGTGAATGAGCAACCTCAAGCTGCCAACTAAGAATTACTTTTATCCTGCATTGTACTGTATGATAACTGAAATAAAATTCATTTGATATGGAAAGGGCCAAGCATGTCTGAGCATAATAATTATCAAGGTCAGAGTGAAGAAGGTTCAATTCAGCCCATGGCACTGGCCGATAATTTGAAAATTGATTGAAAGCCTCTGAACAAAACATTATGTGATGTGGGCTGACTCTGCTGGTAAGCATTTAATCACTTGCTTCCTCCCAGCTCACCTTTTAGCTGCATAATTACTTTACAGCAGTTTGGTGTAATGTTCTGCTAATGATACATGGGATTCACCCAGATCATACAGCTTGCTTGCCTCTCTGCTGACAGAAAATGGCTTGAGAGAAGCAAATGATACATGAACAGGCAGGTGTCACACTTGGCAATGCTTTGAAGTTGGGGACAGTATTACCTCTTTCACTGAAACAGGTACCACAAACTGGGTTAATCAAGGACACGGTGCTACAGAAGAAATAAATATCTTCTCTACTGCCTGTGTGCATCAGGATCTTATTAGAAAACAAGGAGCATTTTGATTTGGTAAAGAGCCTGCAAATGGTACAGTGACAATTTATATTCCTTGAGGGTCTCACCCAGATGTTTTATGTTGCCTTCACCTTTTTTTTTTTTTTTCCCTCTAAACCACTTGCCATCAAACAACCTGATAACAAACAAGAAAGTGAGGAGCAAACAATATAGACCGTACTGTAAACTACTTCCAAAAGCAGTGAGTCGGTTCTGTTTTCAGTTACATTTGTGCCATGCCAATGAACTTCGACAAAGGAGCACGGTGTGCCTGAGACTACCCTGTTTCATTTCAAGAGCTCCATTTGAGAGAAAAGTGAATAGAAAAGGAAATTCAATTAAATGAAGCAATAAATTCAAAGAAGTTCTGTTTGAAGAGAATCTGCATATCCCCAGTGAGTAGACATTTCAGGAAGGATGTTACAGTTCTGTTCAGCTTGAGAGAGATGTCTAGGCTAGAATGAGCACAAATCATGCATGAACAAGTTGTTTACACTGTCAGTCATTAGCTACACATTTGTGGCACTGGAGAATGTTGGGAACTCTGCAGTGCCCTCCTTGAATTGGAGCCAGCATTGGTTGTGACGCAACTATTTGCTGTGCACAACCTTCAGTGTTGTATGGACCGCAGACTGGTCTTGTAAATGAAACTAGCAGTCTTTGTTTACTCATATTTATATAGAAAAGATTGCAAACTGTGAGCAGATGCTGAAGTCCTTACTTGAGCCATGCTGCCATTTGTTTGAAGGAAAGCTAACCATTCTGCCCTGCAAACTGATTTTACTCTGTGTTAGTTGTGTTAGAGAAAACTAGACTGAAGCTTATTCTGTCACATCAGCATTTGTCTTTTTCCTCCCACGACAGTGTACAGTATTTTGAGAGAGTCTGTGGCTCTCACTCCTAAACATCTCCCTGTTACCGCACCTTAAAGTCTGGCACTCACAACTGGACCCAGTATTCCTATGGGGCTCTGCCCTACGTGGTCATATTTGCCTGTCCAGGTATGACATTTGCTTCTGTTGTATTGATCTTAATGGAGAACTCCTTCCTGGCTATGCCTTCATAAAGGGCACCTTTGTTAAGCGTTTTGAGGGAAGACAGAAGCCAGTTCACAGTTTCTGCCATTGTTCAAAAAACAGAAGGTGAAGTGGGCACAAGGAACCTTAGGGTAGAATTCAAGTCTTGTTTCTTCATCACTGTGAGAATTAAATAATTCCCAAAGTAATACAAATCATGGAATTAGAACAAGAGCTTCTGGTTTGATAATTTGGGTCCATGAACCAGGTGTCAGTTTTTTCCAAGGACGGAGCAGTACCACACCTTGACGGAAAGAGTTTTTCATATGTAACCTCTCACTTGTGGGAAAACAAATTACTTTAAATCTTAGGGCAGAAGGGCAACAAAAATGTAAAATAACTCCTAGTGAAAAGTGTGAGTTTGTGTTTCTAGATACTCCAAAATGCATGGCTCTGCTGCCCTCACAAATTTTGTCAGTTCATCAGTGCAGTAACCTGTGACCCATAAGCTGTTTTAAATGTGCCAAACTTTTATACAAAATGCATTGACCAACTGTCCACAATCCATTAGCAATGAGCAATCTGCTTGGTTTTCTGTGAGCAGCTCCCTTTGGCCTCTCATGGTTTTTGTTTCCTTTTAATGTGGCATGCAGGGAGGGATGTGTGCAATGGAGTGACACCACAGCTTCCTATGCTGACAATTGCTAATGAAAAATTTGCACTGTTAGATATGCCTAATTTGAGGGACTGAACTTGCTAGTTTTCAAATCACATAAAGCTGAAGTACATTGACAGTGATGAGTGATACACACTTGCCAGCACAAATGTGTCAGTATATTCAGTTCTCTGAATACATTAAGCACTGCTGATGCACTTAGCGTAATGCATTTGTGTTTTAACTGGATGTTCTGTGGCTGGATTGATGCAAACATCAACCCAGAGGAATTCCACCTTTATAGCATGTATTCAACTTTGTTGTAAGCAAAGTCAGCAGGTTCAGCATGAACTGAATTTGACCCAAGATCAAAAAGAAAAGTTTGATTTTGTTGTTGTCTTCCTTCTCTTGTGTTTCCCTTTCCCTTGGAGGTGGCAATCTGAAGCTGTCAAAGCATCTTATTAGCTACAGCAGTGGCTAAATAGGAAGCACTTAATTTTTGAGGAATAACAAGAGAGTGTGTCCTGGCATTCTTTTTGTCAGCTTCTGCCTCTGTCCTGTCATTTAGATCCTAATTGCTACAAATTACAGTGTGCAGTTTTTATCGGTCGTGGACCAACAGACTTTGGACTGATGTACTCTATGATATTGTATTGAAATGACATTGTAGATGCTGATGTGCAGACACATGGTTAGTGTAAAATGGACTGGGTGCACTCAGTAAAATTGAAATGGGAAACACTGGATGCCTAGATGAAAAACTGTGTTTCACATGATCAATACCTTTCCCTTCATTGGTGAGGCAAGGTGGGTTTTTGTAATGGACAGGCCACAAGGAACACAGAGTATTGTGCCCCTGGGTGTTTTCCCTCTCCTTTGCTTTACGTATGGTCTTGATTTTGATTATGGCCTTCAGCAGCAACGCTTTATGATATCCTAGTTTAACCTGCTGGTTTGTACACTCATCTGCCTTCCTGAAAATCATCCAGCTTCAAAGCTTTCTCCAAAACCTTGCAAAACCACTTTGGTTTCCTGATGCTTTGGGCAACCGACAGCACCTTTACACAAGTCCTTATATTGTGATGTTGTCTTCAGATCTGGGGCTTGCCCCTGCCCACAGGGCAATTCCCCCCTTAGAGAGAGTAAGCATGCTTTGGCTTGGGGAACAGCTGCCAGTCTGTGCCACCCTTGGAGCTCAAAGGTGGGGTGCAGAGGTTATAGCTTTTCTTTAAGTCTGAAATCCAAGCAGTGAAACAGCCTGCCTTGGGACAGCAGTTTATGGAGGGATATGGATTAGTCACCCAAGGCACCGGCCGCAGCCCCTGGTTGGCACAGTGCAAACACCTCCCTGCTCCATGAAGTTACTGGGATATGGCTGTGATGCCAAACCAGCTGCAGGAGCTGGGTGCAAGCCAGTTAGAAGCTCCCCCGCCTCACTTCTTCCCCTCTGAGATGAAGGTCCTATATGTGGGGCAGCAAGTGGGGAGTCTTTCTGCCCTGCACACATTTCCTTGACCTCCATTCCTGCTGGGCAATGAGGAATCAGTTCAACCAGCCATTGATCTACCCTGTCTGTTCCTGCAGAGGAAGAGCCAGCTGTGCCAAGACTGGCTGTTGGTGTGTGCCTTTTGCATGGGAGGTGGTCCCAGGTGGCTCAGAGGTTGAGCAGGACAGGATGTACCTCTCTGCAGAGTAACAGAGATGTCCATCCTCTTTGCTGCAGCACAGCTCTGCTCCCCACCTAGGCAGCAAACACAAGAATGTCACAAAAACGCCTTCTTGTAGGAGAGCTCCCAGTGTGGGGAAAGGCCCTTTCACGTGGGCTGAGGGCAGCTGGTGAGCCAGAAGGCCAGCACCCCAGTCCCAGAACTGGCAGGAGGGCTTTTGTCTGAGAAAGGGTATATGTCACGCATGCAGAAGAGTTAGTCATGTGGGAAAAAGGCTGCTCAGGGGATTAAAAGGACTATTTGCCCAGCCCCCAGTTAGAAGCACCAGGAAGAGGGAGAGGAGCTGGGATTGTCCCCCAGCAATGCCCAGGTGCAGTTGCAGCAGCATGGCCCCTCTCCAAGTACTACTGTAGTGTCAGAGAGATGTGCTCCGGGGCTGAAGCCACGCTTGGGCCATCCACTGCCTTCACAAAGACACTTTACGGGGAGCCCTGAGAGCAAGGATTTGCAAGGTATTTAACTGATTTGAGCAGCTCTTTGGCAAACAGCAGGGGAATGGCAGAGAGTGGGTCAGGCACAGCCCTGCACAGGCAGTGGGGTGGCTGTCCCACTGCAGCTCGTTCTCCCTGGGGGTGCTCCAGGCCAGGCAGCCGTGGTGCTATGCAGCCATAGCCCTTCAGAGCCCCGCTTTGTAAATCAGTCACTGAGTAATGCTTATGTTCATCTTTTATGCATCAGACAGAATAATGAAGTGCAGCAGAGAGCTTAGGCAATTATCCTGCCTGGAAAAATTGCCTGATAATGGTATTTTTAGCAATTTAAAGAGTTTGTGGTGCCCAATCCACAACACAGGAGTTTCTTATTGAGGCATGCCCTAACAGCAATTCTTTGTTATCGCAGTCCTAGTTTCATAGCACAGCTCAGCCAACAATGTGAGTAATGAGGCAGAAGGCTGTTCTAACAGAGCCAGAGATGAACATTGGTGGGCAGCTATTTAAGTAGATGTTAAACAACTCAAACCCTTGAGACTACTGGGCTGGGAGTATCAGGTAGGAGCTGGGAGCCACAGTGCACGCTGCCGACCAGAGGGGTGGAGGGGAAGATTGGCATACTGGTAAAGAATGAGCTTGTGCTGTCATGTCAGGTTATCTGCAGCCTTTCTACTGTGTCAAACTGACATAGTCATCTTTGCACTGAGCCAAGCAGACTGCCTGCCACTGCATACAACATCTTTGAGTCAGACTGGATTTTAACTCCTGGTTGCTCTTCTCTTATCACCCAAGCCCAAGGACTGCTGCTTTGCTGCCCTTGCTTGAGGTTTGGATTTCCTGAAAAGGATCAATATACTTCAATTTCTCAGTTGTTTCCCATTTCCTTTTTGCTGAGGCACAAACTATCTCCAGGTTCTTCTCAGACCAACCGGAAGGTCCGCCCCAAGAAATGCTCCCAGCTCATCTGACAGTGGACGGCATCCTCTCCCAACAGACCTGCCCTCACCATCCTAGATTGCACAAGTCCCTCCAAGCTCAGAGCCCAGCCATCCTTCAGAAAGCCTGTAGTAAGGCTGACACAAACAAGTCTGTATTCAGTGGTCTCCCATGCATCTGCTTGTGGAAGCAAATCCATCTGTAAAAGTATGATGTGTGTGGAGCCCCACTGTTATAACTGTTTTTCAAAACATGTCTTTTTGCTAATTAATCCTGCAAGTTAGAGTTTTTTTTCTCTTATGTTAAGGCAATGGTAAGAAAGATGCAGTGTAATTCTTGTATTCTTTCCCAGATATGATATCAAATCTTGCATTTAGGTATGCAATAGAAAAGAACTTAGAAATAAGGCTGAAAATTTTCATTCTGTCTCTCCCTGCTACCATTTTCAGCTCGCTGTTTTAGTACCTGAAGAAGTACTGAGTCCAATGAGTGTGCAGTTAATTTACTGGCATAGAGCAGAAAATGCAAGAGTTAAAGTGAACAGTTAACATAATCCCTGTTGACTAATGGGGGAGAAGAAATCACATCAAGGTAATAATAGACATAATTCTCTGCTCTGACAGACAGCAGATGAAACAACACCACAAAAAACCTTTCAACATTTCACTACATGACAGACTCACTGACAAATTGAGGAATGATGAGCTAGACAAGAATCACAAAATGCACATGATTACTTAAAAAAACAGACTTCATAGTTATCAGTCAAGAAGAGGGGCCATTTTACGTGATAACTCTCCTGGGTCTTGCTGTATCCCATACAATCTGCATATGGGAAGAGAAAACCTAACAGGTTCGCGGCATTGCCAGGTGGAAGTCCTTTGAAGAATTACCGATTCCAAATGATCATAAAAACTGGTGAAGTGGTCTGAAATCAGTGCTGTGGATTCAGCCCAGACAAATTCAAGATGTGCTAATTAGTGCCACCCTGGAACCAGATGTACAAAGACAAAAAAGGAACGGCTCAGCAAGTGGCAGTGATACCAGAAAGGTCACAACTGCAATATGAATCAATATTGGCTAATGTTGCCAGAAAGAAGATGTGTATCAGCAAGGTACATCATGTAAGATATGGATGGTGATAAGGTTTCAGTTATGATCAGATGTGGACACAATCGCTGAGAAAGCACAAAATGTAGTGAGTCTGGACGGCACCAAGAAAAGTAACATGTAATTTAGGGAACATGGAGAAGGGTTGAGTGAATGTTATCGGAAAAAAAAAAGATTGCTGAAAGATTGTACATGGATGACAAATCACTTGTGCCTGGTCCACAGGATATGTATCAGACAGTATTGAAACAAGGTGGTTCCTCAAGGTCCCTGGTTTCCGGCTCTGCTTGCTGGCGATGCCTTTTGCTGGTGGCCCTGCTGAGGCTGTGTTGGTTTCAGCCTTTTGCAGATAGGAGGGCTGCTGCTACCTTCTTGGGTTTGGCAATGAAGGGGCTGATTGATGCTGTTACTCGTATGTAGACAGACTCATAGTGGTTTTGGAGGGGCTCTGCTGGGGACTGGAAACCAAACCCATGGATGTGGCTGCAGAGTTGTGTCTCAAAAAGCTCCCCCTTGCCAAGATATAAACTAAGAACTCAAACCAAAACCAGACAGGTGATCTTGGGTAGAAACAGGCTAATTTAAAAAATACCAAGGTATTGTCTGAACCATAACATTCAACCCAAGCTGCATTTCCAGAACTAATTCATGCATCGATTTTCCCATTGATCTGCAGTAAGTGCTAGGTTCCAAGCTAGATTAGCAAAGGTATTTAAATGTTACATTGGAGTCATATTAGTAGTCTTAGTCACCATAGTACTTAAATCCAGTTGATTTATAGTTCAGATTAGGTCTCTATGCAAGACGCTGTGATCCCACTCGTCTCTTGCTATTTTTCAATAGTTCAATGAGCACATTTAAAAATCTGGTTTTATATGCCCCAGTTGCTTTGAAAATGAGGTATATTGTTCAAACCACTTGGGCTTTGCAAAGGCTTTTAAAACATGGCCCTGAACACCCAACCACATACCCTATGTCAGGCTAACTGGGGTTTCTTCTTGCTTGTGAGTTAAGGTTCACAGCTTGGTGTTTCAGTGAAGTTTCTAAATATTTTTACAGCTTATCACCAACTTGTTAAAGGATTCACAGATTCTGAGCTACCAAAGACAAGAGCAGGCTATAGATAAAGTGGCCAGCTGTATCATTGACAGCACATTTGGGAAACATTAACCAAAAGTAAAAGCCTTTTATAAGAAGGCCATAAAATGGCAGCAGTAATTATGTTTCCCCAAAGTTAATAATTGACTTTTGTTTATTTGTCTTTTTGTAAAAAACTTTTTCCTTTCTCTCCTACAATGGATAAAACCTATAAAAGGCCCCGCAAATTGGATTCAGCCTTTTTTTTTCACTCTAGTCATGCTTGAAGGCTGATGAGACATAGCCTGACAGAGAAGCTTACCCGAGGAAACCTACTTTGTTGGGGGGTTCTCAGCCCACACATGAATATGTTGGTCCACCTTTGGCTTCTCTGTGGTCTGAGCACTGTCGTGACCCCTCAGGATGTCACAACAGAAGCCCAAATGTTTCTGGAAGAGTTTAACAGGAAGGCAGAAAACATCAGTTATGAAAGCTCCCTTGCCTCATGGAACTACAACACCAACATCACTGAGGAGACTGCCAGGCAAATGGTAAGTGCTCCATCCCATTGGTTTTACCATTGTGTGAGGAATCTGATAGCTACTTTCTAGTTTATTTCGGTTCCAGCAAAGTTGGCTGAAATTGGACTGCTACTTCTTTGGTAGCTGTGGTTTAGTTTCAGGAGGGTAGAGGGTCTTGCTTTAATGTAGCAATGCCTCGTTGGAGGTGCTTGGGCCACTACCAGCCTCTACAGCTTAGGGTCGGTGCCTAGGCTGCCTATGCAGTACATGGGGATGGTCAGAGTCTGGACTTGTCCCTAGCCATTACCTTGAGTCACCCTGTTGAGTGGAGGGGAAAGGCAAGGAAGTGCCGCATGTTCTCCCCCAAACCTGAGAGAGGTGCTTCCTTCTGATTGGGTTCCACTGCCACCAGAGCTTTCTGGTGCACCATTCCTGTGCAGGGCCCCTTTCTTCTTGACGAGGGTGCAGGCTGGAAGGGATGGTCTTCTTCCAGGACTCAGGCGAGATGCTGCCTTGCACCAAGAAGAGCCACAGCATTTGTACTTATGTTATCTTGCAGCACAGTTCTCCCTGCTTCTCAACCTCTAGCTGTCCCAGCAGATGGGATCTGTAGGCAAGTACCGTGTTTATAATGAGCAGTCAGATATGATCTAGGTGGTTACAAGATCATGGCTGCCATGCCTCAGCCTAGCATCTCATAACAGTGGAGCATTTCAAAATGAACAAAGCCACCTAAAATTTTGTAGCTGTGTGTATTTTAAAGTTAACTCAAGCTTTAGAGAAAAACAATTCAGAGTAGAAAAATGAAGCTGAACATCCTACTTCCAATTTTCTGTAATGGTTTAACTCTTCCACTTTGTGGCCTATAGCTTAATTAAAACATGGTTTAATGATTGTATTTCTTAATTAAAGCAAGAAGACTGGTTGCTGGAAGAAATCTGAATGGCTAATCATTGTCAACCTGGAATGTTTTCTGAGGCACCAGATACTTAAACTCTAACATTTCCAAACATATAAAATAAAAGCCCCATATAGTACCCTCAGCATTAGTGACACGATAATAAAATACTTGAGGAGACACCAGCAGTAAGTATCAATTAGTTCAGTGCTCAAAGAGAACATTTTCTCTCACTTGATCTCTTCAGTAACTCTTGAAATTAGCCCACTTATGAGGATCAGAATTAATGACTACTGTCTTTTCTGGCTCCTTCCCAACCATATTCCTTGCCACAAACACCCTAACTATTCCTCTGACTTCTCAACCAGTACCTCTAATTGCAGAAAAATCAGACAGCAAGCTAACTTCTTTCCCCCAGCTTGTATAGCCAAAGAGCTCCCTCTTCTGCCCCACTGCTACTAAGGCACCTATCAATCGCTGCTCAGCACAAGGAATTCAAAGGTTTACACAGTGTGCATGAAAGAGCTTTTCAGAGACAATATGACATTTGTGTTTCCTGATGCCTCAGCAGGGAGGGGCTCTCCTGGGGAAGATGTTACAGGTGCCCTCTCCACAACCCAGGAAGCTCTGGCATGAGCACAATTAATTAAAATGTCTGAGGACCCAGGTTAATTAGTACTGGTTTTGTTACCATTTGGGATGGGTACTGATAGGCAATGTACAAACACATTTTAAAAAGGTGAATAAAAATAAGACAGTCCGAAATCCAAATAATGTCTTTATGGAGCTACTTTGTGCACTGAAACTGGGGAGTTTCGTGTGTCATGGTATGCAATTGTAGCAGTGCTAAAAGCAACCTCATGCAAAACATTGAGGTTTTGCATGCTCAATTTAGGCACCTGTTTATAGCCTTTTAAGCTGAAGTATGATCTTTTATTTAGCAGAACTTCAGGAGAAATTGATATTTGCATAATGAAAAGAATATCAAAATCATGGCTGCTGTCTGTCACTGCTACTTGAAGCAGAAATGGGGAATGTCATCTGGGATACAGACCTCTCATGGCCTGACTTGTATCTGGTTTTTGTTAGGCACAGGTGGGTGGAAAAAAGCACTAAGGGAAGAACACATGGTGTTTTAAAGTATCAGGGAACACAGCTAGGTGATGCTGGATCGATTGTAACAAGCATGGTGTGAGGTGACAGGTCTGCTTTGCTATTTCCAAAGAAAAATAGTTATCTGGGTATGTGAATAAAGCAAAGCCAAAACATTCTTCAGTCATTTCACTGTGCAGTGCAAATGCTCAACCTGCAATCCACAGGTGGTCTCCACAATGGAAGTTTCCACTAGAAGCAATATTCTTGCCTACTGAGTATTTCAGGCTGCTGCACTCTTTTGGCAGAGTAATTCAGGGTTTGTGTGAACCTCTTTCAGAATGAGGCAGGCGCCAAGTGGTCCACATTTTACGAGGAGGCCTCCAGGAATGCCAGCAGCTTCCTGTTATCCAGCATTCAGGATGCTCTCACCAGGCTTCAGATTCAGGCTCTCCAGGACAGAGGATCATCTGTGCTGTCACCAGAAAAATACAGCAGAGTAAGTTGATGAATGTAGCTCATTTTTGTGAGTTGAGTTGAGCTGCCTCCCACAACACCCCCAAGCAAGGGCAGAGTGTTGTTGTTACCTTGCTTGTCTCAGGATGATGCCTTCTCCCAGCATCAGACTGGAAAGTGTACCTGTTCAAGGGACTCATAGCAGTACAGGACTGATGGGGTGGTCTGGTTTACGAAACTGGTTCCCATCCAAGTAGGCAGTTTTGCTGTGTAACCCATGCAATGAATTTCAAACATGGACACATGACTCAGAGGTGTCCTTGACAAACAGCTGTATTGATCCTAAGAGGAAAAGAGGACCTGTGAGAAGTGCTTGGCTAAGTCCAGACCTAGGGCAATGAGTAGAAAGAGATGGGTCAAAGGACATTCCATGAGTAAAAAAGGTGGAGGAGGACTCTGCACATGTTGCATTATTAAGCAGTGAAAAAGGGGGTGTTTTATGCAGCAGGCACCCTGGGATGCCTGAAATTAGGGAGGGTTGGTGAATTCCTTCCACAGAAAGACACTGAAGGCCACCAAGGTTTAGTAAGATTCATAGCGAGGTTTGACGTTTCCGCGGTCAAGTTCATGTAAAAGGCATGTACATGAATAATGACTATATGTGGAGTTGAAGTGAGCAGCAACACAGACTCAAAGGCTTTAAGGCTAAATTGGTTTCCTTTTGATGCAAATTAAATTGAAAGATCATTGAGTTTGCTGATCCTACAGTCCTGATTTTAGAAGGATCCTGGGATTTTTCTGCTAAGATCAGCAGTGTTAACCACCATGCAAGAAAAGCAGCAGACTGTCTGGATTTCCTGTCTGATCCAAATGAGATGTGTTTCTGGGCAGACTACGTTGGTGGGAATGCTGACAGTTCCTACAAAGTTGTGTTTTGATGCAGTGCATTGCTGGCAATGCTTTCTCTGTTGAGGAAGAATTTTCTTAAGTATCCTCCCTGTTTTGACACTTGCAATTTCCTAGATAAATGGCGTTTGGGGATGAAATTATTGACTTATGCTTAAAAAGAGACTTTTTGTACAGTCTGATAGGATTCATCAATACAAAAATTTCTCTAGGCACCAACTTTAATGCTGATAGAAATAAAGTTAGAGCTAGTCATTAACTACGCCTCCCACTGACAGCTGTACATAGTTATGATTTAAAGTTTTAAATGAGAAATCACATAGTCCAAAAAGAAAAGCTAAAAGTGGTGCATGACTTTTTTGAGGTATGAAAATCTGAAACATATAAAACCACCCCAAACCAAAGCTATGTGACATAGTTTCAGAGGTAGAGCTGAATGATTTCAGATTAATTTGTCTTTCAGCTGACCCAAGACATAAGCTGTAACTTCCCTGTAATGGAGTATAAGCAGATCTATGCAATCAGTGTCATGTGAAGTTAAAAACCACAAGTAACAATGAGTCCTGCAGCATCTGCAGAAGGGGCCCTTTTTGCTGCCACTCAAAACCATGATCTACCTGAAAAATTTAGGTGGGTCTACACTTGTGGAAGCATGTTGCTAAACTTTCTTGTTTAATTGCCGCTGTACATTGATAGCTGTCATGAGTCTGTGCTCTTTAAATACAGAGCTCTCTCTGACTGTATATTAAGGACCTGTAGATTACGTCATATATTTGGGAGATTATCTACCTTTTCCATCTAGGTCCTGGTTCAGTAATGCATTTAGGAAAATTCTTTTATTAGTCTCTACCGAGCTTAACCATATGTTTAAATGCTAAGTGGTCAGGTGAAGTGTTGAATCGAGCTTTTAAGGAATTAGCCTGATTGGCTGTTATTTTGCACAAAGCGTGTTTCTAACAGACTATCTCACATCTAACTTGCAGCTGAGCACTGTGCTAAATACAATGAGTACCTTATACAGCACTGGGACTGTTTGTAAAAACACCGAATCATCCGAGTGTTTGGTGCTGGAGCCAGGTATAGTACTAACCATTGCCCTTACTCTGCCCTTTACACTGAGAGTTCAAAACCAAAAAGCCCAAGAGTGGCTCCTGACTGCAAGAGACCAGGCTGTCATTTCAATAGATACACCCTGCTATCTAAAACTTAGTCATAATTTAATTACATTGTGTGTTTCAGGGACATCCAGTGGGCCTGCTGCCCACAAGACGTGCTATTTCCTACCTGCAGTAGACAGAATTTGAAGAGGGCTGTTCAGCTTGTGTGACAGTCTGCCTGTCACCTGGAGTTCGCCCGTGTCACAGAAGTCCATTTTTTTCCCCCTTCATCAAAATCTTGTTGGAGACAGCATTTCATTGAGGCCAGTCCCAAGAACACTACCCATTTAAGGGAAGCTAATGTAGAGCGAGCATAAAAAGGATTCATGATCTGCTCCTTATCTTTTAAAAAGAAGGACGGGAAAAGCTCCAATCAGAAAAGGATGCAATAAAATAGGCAGATATTGAAAATTTCTTTTGCTTTGGCCCATTTACCTCCCGTGAACGAAAAATAGAGATTCTCCTTTTTCAAGTCCTAGTATTTATTTTTTTGTTCTGACAGGTCTTGACACTATTATGGCTAACAGCACAGATTATAACGAAAGGCTGTGGGCCTGGGAGGGCTGGAGAGCTGGTGTTGGCAGAATGATGAGACCATTATATGAAGAGTATGTTGAACTTAAAAATGAAGTTGCAAAGCTTAACAGTAAGTCACAATTTTATTTTTCTTTTCTGGCACCCAGAAAGTAACAAACATACCTGAGTCTTGCACAATTTGGAACTGTTTTCTCAAGGGACAATGGCAGATGGCTGCTAGTTTTCTTTTAAAATAGCTTTTGAAGTAGCTATATTATCTGTCTCTTGACCAAACTGCACCTGTATCACGTGCTTTCCTATATCCTTGTTTTGTGAAAATTGTCAAGCTGGAGCTAGACACAAGGAACAAGAAGTTGTAGTCTAAATAGTTAGACATGAAAAAAATCAAATATTAAGAAATTATCATAATGAACTTTCTCCATATCGCTAAGGAAGAGACCTCAGCTATAAGACATTTCTACTCCAGGCTTAATGGAGCTCAGTGAACTAGAAGAGCTGGTGGAAATGGGAGCTGAATTTCAGTCCTGGTATCTACACCTGCCTTGGTGGTTTTGTTGCTAGAAGGAGGGAGCCCATATTCAGTGTCCACCACCTTACATCT
Source organism: Psilopsiagon aymara (assembly GCA_024733675.1). Taxonomy (NCBI): domain Eukaryota; kingdom Metazoa; phylum Chordata; class Aves; order Psittaciformes; family Psittacidae; genus Psilopsiagon; species Psilopsiagon aymara. The sequence continues at coordinate 7,256 of JANRGW010041712.1, read as the reverse complement.
TTAGTGAGAACCCCTTAGTACACAGCCTGACAGAGGCTGCCCTCCCTCATAGTTGCAGGAGCTCCAGTCAGGAGTGACAATTTCATTTGACCTCCAACTGGAATGACCTTAATTAGCAGATAACCGTGACTGCAATAACTGCATTTCTTGGAACATTACCATACCCGCACATTCATGGAACAGAGCCTTGGTGGAGCACTCTCCTTCTGCCTAGACCCTTTGCAGGTGTGCATGAGATGAGCAGGGAGCAGCACTTCTTCTGCAGACCCAGGTGGTTTCATGTGTGGTATCCTGATTTGATGCATCTGTGCTTTACAGATTATTCTGACTATGGAGATTACTGGAGAGCAAATTATGAAGCAGACTATCCAGAAGAATACAAATACAGCCGTGACCAACTAGTCAGAGATGTGGAGAAGACATTTGAGCAGGTAGAGGCAGGAAAAAGCTCTCATCTGAGCCACAGGGTTGCGTTTTGTGATGGAGGGCTCATGTGTTGATGTTGTAAAGGAAGATAAGACCTGCTTTAAGCTGACTAATCCTAGTCCACATGGGGTTAACAGATGTTGGGAAACATACATTTTTTTAACCTCTGCAGCCATTCTAAGACCAGCTTGGTCCCCTTTGGCTGCACTATACCAAAGACTGGGAAGGAGGGGGCTCTACAGAGCTGAGATGTCTCTCCTCCAGGCAGGGCCTATGGGGAAAAGAGTGTTTCCCATGGGTCATGGCATCCATGGTACTCCTCATGTAAAGTTAGCAATGCTCCCTCCCTCATACCTGAGCAAGACTTCTGGGGCTAGGATCTGGACTCAGCACTTGAGCCCTGAGGCAAAGCTTGTCTGCAGGTTTGGGTACACTTACCTACCAGGAGAACTTTGTCAGACTCCTTTGAGGCTCTCTGTTTTAGAGGGATTAGTGGCATAGAACAAAGAGAAAACAAATTGTTTCCTTCTCTTCCTCTGCCTCCAGATAAAACCTCTGTACCAGCAGCTGCATGCCTATGTGAGGCACCAGCTGGAGCAGGTCTACGGCCCTGAGCTCATCAGCTCCACAGGATGCCTGCCTGCTCACTTGCTAGGTATGTCAACGCGGCCGTGTCATGCAAGACTGACTTTGTACACAGGGCAGACCCCTTCAAAGGCATACAAGAAGAGGGTGATTTGCCTGATTAATCAGGATATTAACAAACAGGTTACAGATAAGAGAAAGAGAGAGGAGAAATGGAGTAAAGTCCCTGGCAGAGATGACACAGGTGCTTAGCAGCAGCGGCAGGTAGAGAAGGCAGGTATCCTCATCCTTGCTGGAGCTGGTAACTCAGCTCAAAACTCCAGCACGGGGCTGGGACATTTCCCTCCTCTCTGCAGCACTTGTCTTCCTTAGAAATGAGAGTATCAGAGAGACCCATTTTCCCTTTTTAATCCTATTTTAAGCACCCACATTTCCACAACTTTGCTTCCAAAGCACAAAGCATCAAGTTGCCGCAACTGTAATATACATGAACACGTCAGCAACAATCACATGGACTAACAGCATGAGTGTTCAGTTGTGAGCAGATCTTTAGGAAGGTTACCTGTCCTGAAATTGTGTTTTAAAAGAATAGCTGATCTTGTGGAATAAAAGGATCTTTGATCTGACTTTGACCTACACATGACTTCCTAGAACTGCTGCCCTCCACAGCTGGATCAGACCTGTTTAGATGTATAGGATGACTGTTTATGACACTGCACAATTTCTAGAACTGTCTGGCACATTTGAAGAATATATATTCAATCATTTAAATTATTTCTATGTTTCTTTTTTTGAAGGTGATATGTGGGGTAGATTTTGGACAAATCTGTATGCCTTGACCGTTCCCTATCCAGCCAAACCCAACATTGATGTAACTTCTACAATGGTTGAAAAGGTAAGACATGCTTTTATGCAATATGAATTATGCAAGAAATCTAGATGGAATAACAATTATACAGCAGATCTCAGCTGCCTTTTAGAAAGCCATAGCTGCCCTAAGGCAAAACATTGCTTTCAGCATCCTTTTTTGTTTGCTCTTCACCTTAATGTGTGCCTTTTCCTTTAGTTGTTCTCTTTCTTCTCCACCCTCTTTGACTGGCTTAATCTTGGCTCCACATCTATTTTCCTCAGAGACCTCTATCCATTAAGAGATATATTTTGTACATATAAATATTTCAGGACTCATGGAGTTGGCTGGTATCAAATATGACTTTTGCCAACCATTACCATAATCATAGTTTGTGTATTGCAGTTTGAGTTGCTGATATTTTTTTGCCAGTCTTGTTTATTTGAATACAGCCAGGAAACTGCAGTGCTGCCTGTTATCTTTTGAAAGCTGCATAGCACCATAAGGTCTGTGTTTGAGATCTGTAGTGGTAACAGCTATGACAGCACCTTTACTGGAACGAGAACACGGGTGAAGATAAATATCTGTGGTCTTGACTAAGATTCACTCCTTTTATAAGACAAAAGAAGTAAAGCTCCAGTGGAATTTGATTTCTGAAATGTGATTATTCATCTGAAATCTACCTCCCTTTCAACAGGATCACTTCATGCAATAGTTATGCTGGCAAGAGAAGGAATGGAGAAATTTGATTCATGAGCAGTTTGCACAAGTCTGCACCAATCTCACCTCCATTTTACAGTACTGATCCCCTTGTAGTCATAAATTTATGTATATTAAAGTACCACTGTAAGGAGGAAAGCATTATTTACAGAGCCTCAAGGCAAAGGCTGGACTCATCCTTGTTAGTGAATGTACCAATTTAGGATTCTCATCCAGTTGAGCTGTCTGCCACCTAAATTGCTCTGAAAACTCAGTCCAGAACATCCAGAGGTCCTGCTATGTAGAATTATAGAACTGCCTAATGACAAAAATGTTTTGAACATTACCATGCAGTTACAAGCTGATAAACAAATCTTCTAGATGCATTTGCCAGGTTTTATGGTTCTGGCTGAGTTCTCTAATGCTCATCTTCTGGGAGTGCTGCTTCACCCTCTCAAATTAGTTGTCCCCAGTCGAAATGGCCAAAGGGTTGCATCCCAGATTTGATATGTTATTGAGAGGAATGCCTTTTTTATCTGCACTGCCTTATCTTTGGTTGAGAGCTTCTCAGGTCTGGGTCAGGTGCTATCTGCTGAAGTATCTGAGTGCAGAAACCTGTTTTGTTTGTGGAGAAAACACTTTAATTCCAGCTACCAGCAGAATTTACAGAAATGCCAAAGGCAAACACTACCATCTTACTCCCAGAAAATCAGGTGCTGATCTGAAGTTCATGGGAGATAAACATGAAGTCAGCTGCCCTGCATTAAACCAACTGCTGGGATCAGGCTCTGTAGGAAGCAGTGGTTAATGGTGATGTTGTCTCCCTCAGCAGTGGGATGCAGTGAGAATATTCAAATCTGCTGAGGCCTTCTTCACCTCCATTGGCCTTGATGAAATGACTGAGGGCTTCTGGAATAACTCTATGCTCACAGAGCCAGCAGGCAATAGGAAGGTTGTCTGCCATCCTACAGCATGGGATCTGGGTAAAAATGACTACAGGTACTGCAATTACTATGACCCCTTTTGTACCATCTCATAAAACATTCATATTTTCACTAATGGTACACGATACTGGTATAAGTTATATTTTTTCCTTATTAGTTATTTTCTTCTAGTTGATAAGACGCGAAAGGGAAACAGAAGAACAGTTTTAGAGCTTAAGGAATAAGCATAAATGCTGGTGCTTGTGGATACCAGTGAGATTTGGGGACACTTGCCCAATCAGCAGCAATGGGACAGGATCCCTAAGTAGGGAGTGAAAATCTGAGAGCTCACCATCTTTCTTTAGCAGACATATCCAGTTTCATGAAAACCCAACAATCTCTTCCACATTTGGGAAAGGACAGGGACACCAAAGTCCCACAGAGGGAAGTATCCTAGGGCAAATTCTGTCCCCTTTTGCAGTCCCCACAGTTACCTGGGGAAGGAGGCTGCTCCCCAGCACAGCCTTAGTGAAAACTGCCTCACCACTTGAGGAAGGTGAAAGGAAACCCTATTTGGAAGAAATTCCATTATTAAATAGTGCCAATGGGAGCCTGAAGTAGCCAGAGTCAGTGGCACACAGGTTTTTTTACACTACCCTCTTCCTAAGCTTGATGGTGGGTACTCACTCCAATAAACACAGTGAGTTTATTGCTACGTTTGAGAGTGTGGCTGCTTCTCACAAAACAGCAATTTTCTCTTACCCCCAGCACAGTTTCAAGGTGAGTGAAAGTGTTTTGCTGAATTCCCCATGCAAGTATAGCTCTTGCAGGAGGAATTGCAACCCATGGGAAGATGTGCCTGCCCAGGTTTTGCAAGGGCCAAAGGGTGTTTGAAAGCTCTGGAGGCTGCTTTGTAGAAAGGGCTTGGGCAGCAGGTGGCTGGACCACTGTCTCTCTAACCACAATCACATTGCTCTGGTGTGCAGGATCAAGATGTGCACCAAAGTGACCATGGATGACTTTTTGACTGCTCACCATGAGATGGGCCACATTGAGTATGACATGGCATACTCTGTACAGCCCTACCTGCTAAGAGACGGTGCCAATGAGGGCTTCCATGAAGCAGTGGGTGAAATTATGTCACTTTCTGCAGCCACCCCTCAGCACTTGAAATCTCTTGACCTCCTAGAGCCAACATTCCAAGAGGATGAAGGTAAATACGTATATAAATATTATATATTTATGTGAAAAACACTTGCAGGTCTTATTTTGTAGCAGAAGATTGTGTCTGCAAACTGAATGATCAGCTGAGAGGTTTCTGAAAGTCTTACCCCACTAATTTACCAGAGATACTATATTTTTTTTCCCAGCTCACATCATGAAGCAAGGGTCACTACTTTATCATGCTGCTCCATAATTTAGAAAAGAATAGCTAGCACTTCATTATCTTCAGTACCGAACAACTTATTCCCAAATCTTCATTGCTCATTTAGATAAGAATCCAATAGTCTTTTCAATTTCTGTGCATGAATCTGTACATATCTCTGCCAGGTATGTACTTAGCGGTTCAAATGAAAATGAAACCTTGAGATTTCCATCTCTCACTTATGTGAATATTGAACAAACCATGTAGGTAGGCCTTCGTTATAATGCATTTTGTCTGGCTTCTCTGCGTATTACCTTATAAAGATGAAGATGTACACTTCGTACATTCTGAGATATCTTCAACTTGATATTCCCCAGAGCCTGGGAAGTTTTCCAGTGGTATACAATGAAAAGTAAATGCCAAAGAACTAGGTTATTGGAGGGGGGGTGGGGGTGGGGAGGAAGAAAGAGACAAAACTGTATACAATATCTAAGTGATCTTTTCTCATGTTGCTTTTTTCAGTAATATACACTTTTTCTTTAGTGAAAATTTGTAATTCAAATCAGATGTAAGCATTAGCTGTAAAGGGAAGCAACTTTAGCTGTCTAAACAGGTACTAATTGCTACCATAACCATTACCTAAACTACTTCTCTCTACAGAAACAGAAATCAACTTTCTGCTCAAACAAGCACTAACAATTGTTGGAACAATGCCTTTTACTTACATGCTGGAGAAGTGGAGGTGGATGGTGTTTAGTGGTGAGATTACAAAGCAGGAATGGACAAAGCGATGGTGGGAGATGAAGTAAGTTTAAGAAACAAAAGTGATTTTTTGCAAATGAACCTGCAAAACTATCCCATCTTAGTTACTCTGTGCAGTGAAGTGCCTGTGCCCTGACAGGGCAGGATCTGTCTCTCAGGCTGTTTCTACATTGCCTGGTGGAATACCAGCTACAAACACTCAGTGTGGTGCAGACATCTCACAAGCAATGTGTCCCCATTACCACTGTGTATAGCCACCATCAGTGTATCCTGCCTCTCAGCAGACTTTTCCCTCATTTCTAATGTCAGTTCCTCTGATAAAGACAGCCCTTGGCCTTCGCATGAGATGTTCCAGATCCCAGGATTGACCCTGCCGTTTCCCCAACACACACCCCAAGACATCTTCATCACTTAGGTATAGCCCTTCCCTAAGTCTCATCAGCCATAAACTCTGTTTTGCTTCCCACTACCTTAAGGACAATTGGAAAGTGAAGTTCACCATACTTGCCAGCCTGGTAAGTATAGGGACCTCAGTTTACCAAGTGTCTGTACACTCTTCTCTCCCCCTTCTCACGTGGTTTTGCAGGCAAATTGTCTGAAAGACTCCAGACTGATCCTTTACTTTCCTATTGAGATACCACTTCTCTTGATCAAGGAAATGCAGTTCCCTTGCAAATAGTGTCCAGAGGTTGCCCACCAGCCAACCTATTTTCAGCACCTTGGAGCTCAAGATTAAAAAGCAGTTTGATTCAAACTGGAGACTATAATTTCATGGGTTTGTTAACATGGGAGCAGAAAAATGCAAAGAAACCTAACAAGCCTACACTGAAAATGGAGTCTGAACTCTCAACATGACCACAGAGAGCCTTCATCAGCAAACAAAATCTATAACAAATTTGATATAAGCAAACCCCCTAACCCACTGTAAAAATCTATCAGCTTCAATTTATTCAAAAGTAGCAGAGATGTCAGAAAATTGAGCATGATAAATTGTTCAGGGAAGCTTATCACATCTGTTGTAGCAGCACTGCAAAGCTCTCTGCTGGAGCAAGACCTTGAAGTGCAGGTTTACGGAAAATATTTCCATGTGAGCTTATTACCATTTTCAGAATTTAGGGAATGGGCTTCTTACCAAGAATCACACTCTCAGGAGAGGAAAATAAGAGAAATTTCATATCCAGCCTAGTGGCACAACAGGCCATACAGCATAAGAAGTGCAAGTGTTAGTCTCCAAACTGGGGATGGCCCAGGGCATGAGGCATATGCATGAAGCTTATGTCTTGTAGATTATTTAATTCCACTGACTACTCCCTGCACACTCTGCTGTCACACAAATCACTTCCTTGCACTATCAGTTTCAAAGCAGCTTTCTCTCTGTAGTCTCCAACTGTGGAGCAGTACTCATTTGGGTTACTGCGAGCTGTATGGACTTACAATCATACAATCATAGAATAGTTAAAGTTGGAAAGAACCTTAAGATCATCTAGTTCCAACTCCCCTGCCATGGGCAGGGACTCCTAGCACTAATCCATATCACCCAAGGCTCTGTCCAACCTGGATTTGAACACCATCAGGGATGGAGCATTCACAACTTCCCTGGGCAACCCATTCCAATGCCTCACCACCCTTACAGTAAAGAATTTCTTCC
>JANRGW010041711.1:30106-46517 GCA_024733675.1 Psilopsiagon aymara | reverse complement strand
TCATACGGGAGGTGCTCCAGTCCCATGATCATCCTTGTGGCCCTCCTCTGGACTTGTTCCAACAGTTCCATGTCCTTCTTAGGTTGAGGACACCAGAACTGCATATCTTTCAAGTTCTGAAAATACTGCAGTCCAATTTATGTACAGATTTAAACTTACCAACAAAAATTTGTTCCACAAGTCTAGAAATTTAAATCTTCCATTAAGTACTAGATTCCAGTAGGCAATGGCCATTTCTAAATCTGTAATATCAAAATATATTACTTTTAGAGATACACATTTCAAATATATCAACTCCACAGATATCAAACATGAAGATGAACCATATATTCATAAAGATGAAGATTCATCATGCACATATACTCATGGACCCTTTACAAAAAGGCAACCATAAATAAAGCATTATACAAATATCTTTCTTCTAGATTTTGATATTATCACTTGAATACAGAAGAACCGAAAACTGCCTATATTAATATCTAACATATCCAAAACACACAAGAATGTCATATGCCTTTTGATATCTAGCATTACTTCAGTTAAAATTCAGTGAAATACTGTGTTTCAGAAATGCTGTTGACTTGAAAATTTGTAGTGGTCCGTAGTAAGATCTTTAAACTTTTTTTGATACATAAATTTACATAAAATATTTTTTTTATTATTTCATTCTTAGAGCAACCTGGTTACAGCTGCTGGTTTTGTAATGTGGCTTTTGTCAAGTGTTTGTTCAGGTTTCCTTTTGGAAAAAATAAGTACTGCACAAGCAGATGGTTGGTTTGTTGTTGGTCTTTTTTTGTTGGGTTGGAGTTTCTGGAACTGACACAGTTCTGGAACAAGAACAACCTGCTTCCGGTCAGGCAACTGCATGCTGCTGTCAGCAGTGGGTGCTGTTACAGTGTAGCAGTTAGAACAAAAAGACTGGTTAGTGTAGCATGTAAGGAAAAAACCCTCACCTCCCCGGTATTTGCCAAAGGCTAAATTGACATGCATTTACTGTTTATTAGTGGCATACAGCAGCAGCTCGTTAGCTGATAAAAGAAACTTTAGTATCTGAGTTCTAAATCTTTACCTAGTGTGATCTCCATTACCAGGCATTAACAAGGACCTCTGACTGTGTAACAAAATGCTGCTGTGATCTTACTGAATTCAGTACCCATCACCAAGTATATACAGTAACTCCAAAAGGCTACAAAGTCAAGTGACGTCTTTCCCAGCAAAAGCGCTTACTATTTTGTAATCTTCCATAAGCAATCCTCTGGTGAGAGCAGAGAGAAGCACATGATAACTGTACCTCAGGAAAAAAAGGAAACTAAAAAACCTGCAACCCAAGATGCTGGAACTATTTCAAAAAACAGGGAGGTGGATCTCAGAGATGAAATCATCAGCAAACAAAATAAAACATGAACTCTACATTGCTGGAGGGAAAATAGACGGTGATGGGGGGAGTTCCAGAACTGTTTACTGTCTTTGATATTAAAAGTTCTTCTCAAGCAAAAAATTCACATTATAATACTTCCCGACCAAAGCAAAGAATAAAATTCCTGAATGATTTTCCAGCAGCTAAAAAGGGGTGTGATTTCAGACAAAAGTGCAAGCAATGTACACTAAAAAAAATGTAAGTTTCAAGAGCAGAAAGAAATTAAACAGAAGTAACTGCTCCCCAGGAAATGAGCTATATGTGAAAATGAGAACTTACTAAAAAAAGTGTAAAAACTAGGTATCCCTTTTTTGACAGAAGATTCAGGTACAAAAATATGCACTTCAGCTTTCAACTGAAATGACTGTCTTTCTAAAATTAGATACAAACTTTTGATTAAGCCGGTCAATTTCTCAATGCAACAATTATAAACCTAAGTTTTATTTAATTGTGATGCATTAACAGCAGGCATAAGAAAAAATGCAAAATCCCTACATATTTACAGTTGTTTATAAACAAACACTATAAACAAACTGTGCATTTTGACGTGCTTATACAATTTTGAGGTTATTCTTGCAGCTAAGCAAAGCCCTTTAAAAAAGAGACCTCAGGATGCTGCAACCTCAAACTCTTTATTGCGAATCCATAAAATATACATATAAAGCACAAAGACACAATGCCTCAGGACAAACTACATGTTTTAAAAGAAATTTTATGAAATCATAAAATTGAAAAGATAAAATTTTACATTTTCATATGTGAACGACTACTCAGGAAAGTCCTCATAGATCAAATACGAAAAGTCTCAACATATATGCTCCATTTGGAGTTTTATCCAGAGAGATGCAAACAAGGTTTGAGACGAGTATCAGCTAAAAGGTATTCTCAACTGATACGCAAATATCACAAGAACTTTAAAGACCAACCCCAGTATTTACAGGGTAGTAAGCAATTATGCAGAGGAAATGCATTTCCAAAACTATGTCTGAACTACTACACAATGTTTGGAAGATTAGTGACCAATATACATTAAAATCAATTTGCAAGTTCCTACAAGCTGTTATTAAAACACTCCAAAATTAATTGCCTAACAAGAAGCACTTACTTTTCAGCACTGTATTTGTCCCAATATTCCTTTGCTTCAGGGTTTCCAGAATTATTCTACCATATTGTTAAATTCATGCCTGAAACTGTGTACTTATTGGCACCAAAAGTGCTGGAAAGCATCCAGATTTTAAGCACAGTTCTACATCACTTCCAAACCCAGAGTGAAAAAAAAAAAAAAAAACCCACACAACCAAAAAAACCACCTTGGACTATGTATATGCTATATGGATCTGAGGAAACTGTACTTGTCTTTGTCACTGCTAGAGCTTAACTTGCATAAAGCTTTAATATGAACGAGAAATAAAGCAAAGGACTTAGTTTTCCTGGTAAATAATTTTTATTGAAGTCTGTTCCATCTAGGATACTCAAAAGAATCATTTCTATATAGGATTAGGGGGAAAAATTCAGAGAAAAAATGCAAGTCTTCCTTATACCTCAGAAATGTGAAGAAGAAAATAAAGAGGTTTAAGTAAAACATCATATGGTTCTGGTATTCTGAAACTTTGAGAATATTAAAAATGACCATTTAATTACGGTATCACTGTAATTTCTCATTTCACTTTTACCACCTTACAAGGGTTTTGAAAAATACTCCTTGGGGTGTAAAGCTGTTTAAAAATTAAAACCAACATACAAATGGTAACCATAAAAACAAAACAAAACCCTACAACCATTCATATTGCAGAACTGATTCAACACTGACACTCTCCAAACCCAAACTTCTATCTTCTCACAATTCAGTTACTGTCCATATTTTCCTCATTCTAGCAGCCAAAACAAATTAATACACCTTTTACAAGAAATAACAATCAGCCCTTTTACTTATTTGCAGGATTCTGATCTGACTACATGCACACACAAGTATTTTCAGTTTAGCAGCACTCTTTTAGCTTCTTCAAAGACACTGAAACTCACAATTCAATTGAAAACAAAAACCAGAACACAGAAAGATGTTAAAAATGACAGAGTCAAAACTAAGACAAGAAGATTTTTCAATATTGATTTTAATTATTTAATTATTTAATTAATTAATTCAATATTCATTTATTTTCCAATATTAATTTTAAGCCAGAAGTTGGTCTACATATAGAAGACAACAAAATGAAAAAAGAATGCTTTTTTTTTCACAGCACATGAATGCAAACCTGGTCAGTAGCTGTCAGTTTAAGGCTTTTTCATTACTGAAACAAATTCACAAGCTGCCAAGTAAGAACCTACTAGCCTTCCAGTATTTTATTTCTGCTCAAAAGCAGAACAGTTAAGTTAGCAATTAGAGAGTCATGACATACTGCTAGTTATGGGTAATATCCAAACTATTCTGTATATAAATTAACATGCATTCTGGTTAGTTAACATTACTGCTTCAAAGAAATTTTTGTTCCCTCATTTTTGCTCTTTTGAATAGCCAGATCTACAGATTGTTCATTCAGTTCCATCGGAACTGCATTCTGCTGTTATTTTTAATACGTGATTCTTTCACTTCACCTGCTACACAAATCAAAAGCAAAATCAGCAGAAGAGCCATGAAATAATGAAAAAAATTCATAATAATCAGCGAGTTGAGGGGAAGAAAAAAAAAAAAGGAAAAAGGCTGTAGGACTGTAGGTAGGCACCTATCACCAATGGCACAACAACAGGCATCAAGACCAGGATATGGAAATCTATTTTGTACTATTCCACTTCTATTTTGCCAAGACATCTGCAAGCATTTTTGGTGATACAAGAGACTGTACAAGTGTACTTTGATGGAAGTTAGTTTTACAGCTTAAATCTGTCTTAAAAGTGAACATTCAATTAATCTGTTCAGTGCCACAAATTCTAAGTAGTATAACTACACCTTTAGTGTAAGGCCATAATCCACTGTGCTTACTGAGAAATGCACATACTCTTTGTGAAAGAATAAACCTTCTCTCATAAAATTTTGTAGAATATAGTAATGATGCACATATTTCTATCAATTTTAACACCTTAAATTGACATCTATCCTTCACAACAGACAGGTGTATTTTATCCCAAAGGTGGTAATCTTTCGGACTCACTGCAATACTTTCACTTACTGCTTTAATCAGTCATTTTCCACATTTAAGAACAAATACTTAGAATTAAGAATACATACCTAAACCTTTCTGCCCCGGATTCTTTGCAAAGTTGAAAGTAAACTGATAAAAATCCTTAAATCTTCCTGGCTCTTTTAATTCTTGTTCCATTTTAGGAATCTGGGCCTTCAGTTTTTCTATGCTGTCACATCTGCATTTTAAAAATCACGTTTATTGGTGTATTTATTCATTTTTCCATAAAGTATGAGTTATAACTTAAACAATTGTGGGATACAATATAATTATAAAAAAAATAAATCAGGAAGCCATTAATTAGTCTGCACCTATACAACAATTTCACTGCTTTGTTATTTTATTACACTGCCATTTGCATATTCCAGCTGATACACCGAATTTCATAATTCAACTGATTTTTAGAAAAATGTGATAAAGACTATTACGTTTTCATAACACAAAGAAGATATTCTAGACTGCAGACTGACATTCTTGCTTTACCTACCTGAGTAGCTCTATGGCAAATAACTGAAATACATAACCAAGGCTAGTAGCACTCAAAGCTGCCTCCCCTTTTTTGGTCACTAAGCATCTAGCACATAGACAAACAGATGCATTTTTACAAAGGCAGACAAGTGATGCTAGACTCCAAAATGTCTTTGAAGGCTGAAAGGACAATGTGATTGTAAATTCCCCAAAGCAGGGCTGTTTCACTGTAGGTTCCAGTTTCTGACACTGGGTTACACTGTCCATGTCTAATACTTGCTGCACACTTACCCTAGCTCAGTCATTCCATCCATGAATTCCAGCTTTGAAAATTCACACTGTGTTGCAGCTCGGAATTTCCATGCAATGATGAGTACAGTAATGCTGGCTGGGTCAAGAGCTAGATCATCACAAAACTGCTGTATACCATCTATACCAATTTTATTTTCATCTTGAGGATCTTTGGGATATAAAAGTAAGTATCAAGAAAAACAGATTTTTGGAAAAGCTAATTTATTCTATAACTGCATTTAAGATTTTCATGACAATATATTTCAAACATTTTCACAACAATATTTTGGGGATCAGGCCTTATAAGTGAGTATTTTAAAAACAAAATTAAATTAATATTTTCAACAATTGAAGCATTTACTCCAATAAAGCCTTCCATACAATAAAGCTGATGTTATTTTTATTGAGAGACAAAAGCATCACAAACATTTGTTTTCTGCCTAATAATATGCATGATACTGTGACTCATTCCACACAGAGAACAGTCATTCTTTCCCACCAGCACACTTAATTATTGGCATCTTTGGTAAGACTGCTGATCTGTGTACCATTACAAACAATCCTGCAGTGACCATTTGGAAGATGTACTGATACTGATTATGGTCAGAATAATCAAATCTGACCATAAACTAAATTAATCTTAGTTTTATGCATTTTATGGCAATGCCAGCATGCATCAGATTGCACCAATCCAAGAGGAAAGTCCAATCCAAGAGGAAAGTTACATTGCCCCATTACTGATTCCAAGTCAGCCAGGTACACTCCTTTTTCCACAAAGGAATCAACATCTGGTTTGGAAGCGAGATGCTCACATTTCAAGTGCACTAACAAAGATCTACTAACTTAAGCCAACAAAAACTTCAGGAAAATGGTATTTGGATTACGCACACATATGAAAACCGACAGAAAACATAGCACTCATTTTTAGATTTTTTTGAAGTGCTAAACCACAGATTTTGTTCTACTGTACCAAGTCCACTTTACTATTTGTGGTAGGGTATCATCAGTTCAGCACTGGCTAAATAACTTTGTTTTCTATTCTGCTCTGTTTGTAACTATTTGATAATAAGCACAAGGTGAATAAAAATCAAGGCAGAATCCATCCTTGGTATGCAACCTGTCACTTTGTCAGGATCCAGTCCCAAGTGATGTGCTTCCTCCAGAACAATCACCTAAAATCCACGTTAACTATTACACTTACTCACTGTGCACACAATTCCAGTTCCAAGACCCTATCCTGTATAAATGTGCGTGTATTTAGAGCATGTAAAGCAAATACATATAATCCTTGTGAAGCAGAAGCCTACAAATATTCCCCTTCAAACTTGTATTAGTAATAGGATAACCGAAGCTGAAAGAGTCAAGATTTCAAGCACAAGAGCACAGCTGCAATGATACACTGTAATTAAGAATACACACATACAACTGTGAAATAAACCTTAAAACTCAGGGTACTCACCTTTGTATCTGTTATATAGCTGTTCTAGCTTCTTTCTGTCCAATGATCCTTTAACACTCTCTCGTATATAAAGTTCAGGATTTTGGAAAAAGTTGTCTGTTGCAACATCTAACTTCCAGTCATTTTGAGACAGACAACTCACCGCTGTCTTTTCACTAGATTGTGTGAAGACCATAAACTGACGCACTTTATCCTTCTGTGATGATTTCAACTTGTTCTAGTGAAAACAGACAACACTGTAACTAGAAACATTTTACTGGACACACACAAAAAAACACAATACCTAAACCCCGAAACCCAAACAAAATCAAACAATTTTAAATTAAAACAAACAAACAAACTCACCTTACCTTCATTCTAGGTACTTCACATTGTATCCAAACTGAGTTAAATCATCACAAAAATCATGCTGGCAAAGCAATCACAGAAATAAAAAATTGATATTCTTATCGTATATTTGGTGAGAGAGCCGAAAAGCACTGGAAATTCATATACACCTGTAGGCTGGGACACCTTTCTATTTAATCAATTTTGGTTTGTTTTTTTTTTTTTAATTAAAAACCCACCCAAAACATTCTCCTCTTAATGGAAGAATGCTACACCTATCAATAAAGGAGAACTGAGATGCCTAAACAGAACCCATGGCTACCAAACTATTTGACAGATTAATTGCCTCAACAGATGCAGCAGATCAAGTCATCTAATATCTTACCATCACTGAATCAAAGGTTGGCACTGTTAGTCCCAGCTGAGCAGACTAACAGAAACACCAGCTAGTGCAGGACCAGGGGCAAAACCATACTGCCAGGAACAGGACATCTTGATGTGTCTCTTGATGGCAGCAAGGCATAGGCTGGGTCATCCATTTCAGGAGGTACATGTTGAGCGAACTTAAGAGAATATATGTGTTTTGAGTTTTTTTCCGAGATTTTTCACTTAGAAAGTGCTCGACTCCACCTATGTGATTTGCACAACATTCCTGTGAGGAGGCATTGTCTTGGCTCACAGGCACAACAGCTGAGGCTGAGGCTAAACGAAAGTTAAAAAAAGGGGCAACTAATTTTGCCAGAGGCAAGCAGGGGAGTGAGTAGCCAAGGTGAGAGCTCTGGAATTTCAGGCCTCCTGCCCAGACCAAGACACATCCCTCTCTGCTCTAGCACAAAACTGAATGGAGAACTTGCTGCCAGTCATTTACCAGCATAGAGAGTTTCCCAAGGATATGGTTTTTTTTTTATGAGAAGCACACTCATTATTTCAAGGGTATCAGTTACACAAAACTAACTGCTGATCAGGAGAAAGCCATCATACAGCACTAAATCCAAATTCAGTTCTAAAGTTCACTTGGTATATTCAAAGCAAAGAGACTCCTAATGTTAAAAGTCAGAACTTTTATTTACCAAGTTGTAAGTTGGATTTAGTTTTCTTACATGGCACAAATATTTCATTTGCAGTTTACCTTGCATTCTAACCAAAACTTGAATGTTTTGATTAGTATAATTTCCAAGTGCACGGCTCCTTCTCGGAGACTATGGGGAAAAAGAGAAAAAAATCTCTAGACATGATAAATTATCCTCAGCCAAAGAACAACTGGTTTAGGAGTAGCATGAGCTCAAGCTCCTCATTCCAAAAGATCATTAGTTGTTCATTAAAAAAAAAAGAACTAATGCTTCAGAACACAAATTCATCTGTTCTAAAAGTCAAAATCAGTTTTCTGCTGCTTGATGACAGTGAATGTGAATGCTAGAGAATCACATCTGGCTTAAACTGATATCTCCATAATATACTAAACAGACCATAACCCTTGAATTTCTGATCCCTTAAATAAAAAATAAACAAACTCCCCAAACCCAAACAACCCTGTAGCTACAATACTTAGCTAAAACCAAAATTTCAGCACATACTCCACACAAACAGTGTTGCTGCAATATTTCAGTCTCTTGAATAAATTTCTCACATTGGACCTTTTGCTACAAATATGTTTCTGAAACTCACATTTTCAGAAACAGTTCCAGGTAAATGTAAAACCATCCAAGCAGATCCTGAAAAGACCCACTGCTGACAATTTCTGCACACTTCTGAGTTTCCCAGTGGACATTCAGCACCCTACAACATTGAGCTCAAGCTTCTACAAAAATCACTTACGCTCACAAAGCCACACGGAACAACTTCCAGTAATGACTAATGGATTTTTAGCTGCGTTTTTTAAAATATATTGTAAACTCTGGTATATTAAAACAAACCATTGAATGAAATTCCAAATGCAGAAGAAACAATCCCAAGGCTAATCTTCTGTACCAATTACCAGCTTCCTCAAATCAGTTCCACACAACCTGACTGCCACATCACTACAGACACAGACTCAGCTATACTTTACAAAGCTGGTGCTTTTAATCATTAGATTTTTGTTTAGGTTTTGGGCGGTTTTTTGCATTCTTTTGGTCGATTTTTTGATTGTTTGGTTTTGTTTGTTTGTTTTTGAACACATACACATAAGTATGCACAGCCCTTTTAATAATGATTATTCTGTAGAACCTCAAGAGGCTTTGTTCTGCTCTACTTCTGCAAGGATAAACCCTAAAAGCAATGACATAAAACAGAAAGTCAATGACATACAACAAAAGTCAAGGAACAAGTTTAAAATGGCTTCACAGTGGATGCTCAATACCACAAAAGGTAGTGTGTTTTCAGTACTATCACTTAAAAGGAGAATGCAATTTATTAGATCAAAAAATTACAGTGTAAATCATTTTTATAATAAAATTTAAATCCTATTATGCACAATAGAACTTCTTGTGCTTAGGACTCCCTAAGTCCTAAGTTCACAATGTAAAACCTTTTTAAAAAGAACATTGAACTTGCCAGGAGTCACACAGTTAATGACACTAATCAGTACAGCATTCACTAATACATGAAGATGCAATAAATCACAGTTCAGCCACAATCTCTCTCTCTAACAACTATATTTTTACTAGTCAAATACAAGTTTATTTTTAGTGAAGAAGTGCCAAAGCCCTTTCTGTATATTTGATGAATGTTTCCGCAGAAGCTTGCCAATGTAGATGAGACACTCCACATCCTAAGTGACTAGACAACTATTTGAAGGCCTACTACAAGGCAGCAAGAGAAGAAAATACTGCTGAGTTATTATGCTATTACAGCTCTTATTTCATCACATTAAAAACCCACACTTCAAGCAGGAACAGGTTCCAAGCCCTCTGCATTTTTAAGGGCTATTTCTAGAAGCCAACCTCTAACAGTCTATTACTGCTTTAACTGTGCAATACAGAAGCCAGAGCACCCTATAACCTTTAACCCTGCAGTCATCAGGCAACAAATATCTTACACTGCAGTTGTATGTGCTGTATTGCAATGCAATCCATTTAAACTGCCTCAATTTTAACACTAGTAAGGAAGAAACAATTTTGACAGGTATCTACCTTGCTAAAATATACAAGTGAAAGCCAATGGAAAACAAAAGCAACAAATTTTCTAGTAAGTCTTACCCCTTGGGGTAAGGGGGAAAAGAAAAATTCAGATCTGCAAGTCTTTCATCAAGTCTGTATGATATCCAAGCTACCTCTCATAATGAGCATGTCACAGGAAACAGAAGGTGAACTTACTCTTAAAACACACAATAACTTCCCCAAATGAATGGCTATATTATGTAGGTTCCTAAAACTACAATAATTGTACCATTCTAATGAATGTCTGATGCTGTAACACTGATTTTAAAATGAAAATGTGCCTCTTCCTACGAAGCACCAAATTTGACAATTCTAGCTGAATAACCTATCCTTGATCAGATACTTCAGTGAAAGATTAATAATGAGAATTAAAAAAATTATACTACTTGCGCATCCCCCACCCCAAGTTGTCAGCGGGGTTTTATTTCTCTCCTGACTGAAAGTCCTTCATCTAGGGAAGGAAGCTTTTCCAGCGTAAGGAAATAAAATGATACAACTGATCTGCCAGCTCTGACTACATGGCTGTTTTTCCTCATCTTCTACATTCAATTTTTAGTCACCTCAGATTCACCAAGTGAGACCCCGCTTGGAGTACTGTGTGCAGTTCTGGTGTGCTCAACATAAGAAGGACATGGAGCTGTTGGAATAAGTCCAGAGGAGGGCCACAAGGATTATCAGGGGACTGGAGTACCTCCTGTATAAAGACAGGATGAGAACGTTGGGGCTGTTCAGCCTGGAGAAGAGAAGGCTGCGTGGAGACCTCATAGCAGCCTTCCAGTATCTGAAGGGGGCCTATAGGGAAGCTGGAGAAGGACTCTTCATTACAGACTGCAGTGATAGGACAAGGGGTAAAGGGTTCAAACTTAAACAGGAGAAGTTTAGATTGGATATGATGAAGAAGTTCTTTACTGTGAGGGTGGTGAGGCACTGGAACAGGCTGCCCAGAGAAGTGGTAAATGCCCCATCCCTAGCAATCTTCAAGGCCACGTTGGACAGAGCCTTGGGCAACATGGCCTAGGGTGAGGCACTCCTACCCATGGCGGCAGAATGGAACTAGATGATCTTAAGGTCCTTTCCAGCCCTAACCATTCTATGATTCTATTAACAGCTCTGCACAATGGTCATCAACATTTTCTGGATAGCTAATAGCTGTATGAGGGCTCCACTGTCCTGGACAACATCCATGGGAACTAGTAACAACCTTCATTTTACACTGCCTGGACTGAAGAGCTGAAGATTCCCACCGAAATCCCATTTGTGGCCTTTGCTCAAAGGTTAAATGTAGGCACCAGCTAGACAAACAGTGTATGATCATTTTGAAGTATCACTGCCCAAAATTCCTTATGGCCCCCACAGAAGACATTCACACAGTTACTCCTCGAGGAGTAACTACTCCTCGAGGAGTAACTGATTTTCACCTTTCCCTTCTCAGCCACTGCTTAGAGATGATCTGATTCCTGCTAGTTTCACTGCTAACTACAGGAATTTGAATGATGTGATGATACCTGTGCTTTTGTTTCTGGAGTCAAAGAAAGCCTGTTAAGCTCTCATGCATGTGACAGGTAAAAGCCTATTCTAAAATAGTATCAACCTCCACAAACTCTAGGCTTTTATACTAACTGCATTTATACTCCAGCAAGGTATCTGGCTGTAGGAAGCATACTTGCACTTTCTAAGGACCCCAGTGACGTCAGTTCAAATCCAGAATAACTTCATCTCACACACAGAATGGGCTTGTGCATGTAATAATAACCTTACAAATCATGACTGACAGTTTTGTCGCATCTTTGTATGACACTAATGGCCAAGAGAATATTGCTCCTTTACAGTGCCTGAATCACTCCATGTTGGACTGTAACCATGGAAAGGAACATACAAGACACCTGGCAAATAATGTGGTTCACTGCTTGTATTCAACAAATACATAGCTAAAGCTTAAATGGAAAAATCATGAGCATTTTTATTAGTTTACTAAGAAAACAAAAATTCACAACAGGAGTCTATGAATACACTGAATTACATTTGAATCCATTATCTGTGATGGCATACACACATGCTACCAAAACCATCATAAAATCCAAGTTAAAGACAAAAACAATTCAAGTAAATAGCCATAGTTTCTGTATAATGTAAACAAACATGTCCCTCAACTACTTTATATTTTTTACAGCAGCTTCTTGAAAAGAGGGCACACAAAGTAAGGTAGTCAGGAAATTTTTAAGCTTCTGTTTCAGCATTATGTGAAATCCATTTGTTTGCAGTGGAACGGAACAAAACAAAGATTTACAAGGTCTGCTGAGGTACAAAATCTAAGAAAAAAAATAACAAGCAACATAGAACCAAAGTTGGGTTTTATGCCCTCTAATGTTTTTTTTAGTGGATGAAACAATTTTAGTACTTGTGTATGAACAGAAAGTCTTTCTTAGAACATCAGTATATGGCTACCTAGAAGAATGCAGTAGTTGCAACAGTCTTTTTAGGTCATTCATATTAGCCCAAGAGGTGAAAGAAACACAAAAATCTGGACTTACTCAATTAAAAAAGGACAAAATAAAGCTCTCAGTTGTTTAGCATTCTTAACTCTGGTCCAGGTCAGAAGCTCTGTTCAGCCAGTAGAAGCTTCATTCATAGCTTATATTTGCATTGGCACCATAAAATATAAGTAAAATATCAAGAGCTACATAGTAATTTTCACACCTTGTTCTCAAAGTGGTTGATATTCCTGAATAATTTTTTTCATAGCTCTAGTTAAAAGCAATTTTACAGTATAAGTTCAAAGGATTCTCTGGAAAGCTAGAAGAGGAAACAAGATCATGCACCATCTTGTCTAGCACTCTGAATGCTCCATCCTAAGCGTAATGCCAAGAATCTTGAAATTTTAGTACAGGATAACCAAAACCAAAACCATTCAATATCAACAAACTGCTATAGACATGAATATTCACCACAAAACCAGCCTTACAGAATAGCTTCTTGAGCAAAACACTGCATAACAATGTCATGAGCTACAATACCATTACAGGAGGCAGCGTCAGACATTATATTCTTGTAATACCAAATTTTTACAACTTCCTGTCACCTGAGGTTTGCAGTAGGAAATTATGTATTCATCAGCATAGAAATATTCTTCAGAGACTATAATGTACAATAGGCAATGTAACAGAGATAAGGTTAACAATTGGCTCTGGATAAATATATGGATACTCACACACTTGCCTTGACTATCACACATAGTCCTAAATTCATTAAATTATTCAGAATAGTACAGGTAGTGGCTCTTCTCAGAGAGTACAATGGACCAGCTTGCTGCTCTGTCTTGATTCGCAGGCACATTACTTATCCTTGTGATGAGATGAAGCAATAACATACAAACAGATAAGGTGAAGGAGACCACTTCTAAAGATGCTGCTCAGCCCAAATGAGAATGTGGGTAAGAGGCAGATCGCTATCAGCAACCCAAGGAACGCTGCCAGGGTGGTGTACCTGAGTACTGGACAGAAAACATTTTTCAAGTTTCCTAAATGGCCAGAGTGAACCTAACAGGCTGTTGTAATGGTATCCCTCCCACATACTGAACAAAGACAGTTCTAAACCAGGAAACCTGTGTCCTAAAAACCACGGGACATACTGGCGAGACTAAGAGGCAGAACTGCTATAACTGGCAGTGCTACATGGCGAGTAAGAGCCAGGTGTCAGCTGCAGAAGCCTCTTCCATAGCATTTACTACGCCAGACAATCAATTTGGCCCCAGGAACATGTCACAGCCACTGGAAGGATTAGCCAGGGCAGTAGTGCATACGGTCAGAAAAATGGGATGTCGAATCTCAGGGTTAAGTGTCTGGATGGACATCTTCAAATCTCTGAAGAAGTCTCCCCACTCTTTCCCCTAATTAAATAGAAAATTTTGACATACCACAAGTATAAGTACAGAATCCTATGCCTGGCCACTAGAAACAATTCATACCTGCATTTACTACTGCTTCAGCTGCAGGGTGTCATTTCATCCCACTTCAGTGTCTATGTCATCCTTTCACCTGGGTGTTGGAGTCAATGAGCACAACCTGGAACATAGTTGTTTGCATAGGGCCTAACAACAACGCCCAGGGCCACGACTAGAGTATTCAGATACTTCCTCCAATCTGATAAATACCAATCTATCAGTACAGTATTGTTCCACAGAATTTATCTACTAGTTTTTCAGTGAAGTATTTCCAGAAAGACTTAAGTAGATAGCATTCCGCTGTTTCTCACGAAAAAGCTATTCTGAGGATAGAATGCCTCACTATTTCTGTTATCCTGCCACGTGCTCGAGTACTGTACAATAAATTGTCTTCTAATCACACAGTTGGCCAATAATAGCTGGCTGTACAAGACATCAACAGTGTACTTATTCTGCATACCTACACTTGATATATTGTGAGACAGTGTTAGGTGATTTTTATGGAAAAAAGTCTTCATGAAAATTTGGGTAACATGGCTGCATAAGTGCAATTTGAGACAGTCCCAGAACTACAGGGTTACAGTAAGACACCTCTATTGTCTGACCTTTATCCAGACTTCAGTTTCAAGCTCCCATTAAGAAAAAAAAAAAGAAATCAAGTGAAGATCTATATCAAACTACTTAATTAAAAATTGTACTAGAAACACAGTGACAAGTTTACTATAGAGGCACCATTTAATACGGCACTACTAATTTAAATTCTGGGTAACCAAACTTTTATGCCAACATAACTCAGTTATAATTCCATCAGTTAAAAGTTACATTTCTCTATTTTTTTTTTTTTTACTACACTTTTAACATTGCTGGCCAGAATAATGTTAACTGCAGATATAAGATATGTTTATATCACTAAGTGTATACCAGTAGATCTTAAAATTCCCTCCTACACCCTTCCTAAGACAATACAGCTGCAATAGAAAGTACTACTTTTAACCGTACAGGTGTAGCTAAAGCTGTAGAACTCTTAGTATACAGAGAAGGCCTAGAAGTAGGACTATAAATATGCTCCCTCAGGTGCATAAGACACTGTGCAAGTAACCAATAAGGAAACCCCTTATTTAAAGTTAAGGAATGTTTTTTTCTTTGTTTAGGTGAACAAAAGTAGCATATTTTCTTCCAACCACTGAGCTTTCCCTCTGTAGGAGAAAAGTGAGAAAGTCTGCCGATTTGAGGATCCACAGCAAATCCTCAGCTATAAGCAAAAAAAAAATATCATGGAGAAAATACAAGATAGCTCTTCTTTTACAATATTTATATGAATAGGAGCCTTACCCAAACCACAAAACAATTATCCAGAAATTCTCCAGCATAATCCCAGTTCAAGAAGCATCAACATGCCTAAATTTCCCAGTGAACTGACAGCACTTAATGGGCCCTGAGCTGCTTAAAATCCTGAAAAAAACCTCCAAGTAGCCCCTGGTTTCTGGCAGCCTCCTGTACTCTATCCAGTGGTATGCTGTTCACTATGCCACACAGGGCACAGACAAGCTGCCCACAAAACATCTCCACTGCCCCTATCCCGTACAAAGGCGCCTGGACCCTCATACAAGATGCAAGCAAGCACCTCGTCGCCGTGAGGAGGCCTGACAGACCCCCGCGAGCCGAAGGCCTTAGCAGAATCCCGGCGCCCCCCACTCTAGGCCCCTGCCCAAGGTCTACCTCCTGCCCGCCAGCCCCGCTGCCAGCAGCCCCGACCCGCTGTGCCGCCCCTCCCAGACCCCACATGTTCTCCCCGTCCTGCTAATAGGAGGACCGAGGAGCCCACGAACTCAAGACACCATACCCCTTCTGCGGAGTCCCCGGGACCAGCCCTTTCGCCGCTCCCGTCGAGCCGCTCCCGGACACCCCAGCCCGCCACGACTAGGCCCCAGCTGCCCCTGCGGCGCCGCCGCGGCTGGCCAACCCCGAGGCGCCGGGCCGGGCAGAACCGAGGGGCAACCCGGGAGGACACTCACCATGTTGAGAGCTGTGCAGGCCTCTTCCCTCACGGCTCAGGCGGAGACTGAGGGCGACGGCGGCAACGGCTTCCTCCGGCGGCGGCAGCTCCCGGCTCCTCACGGGCCCTTCCGCCGCCTCCCGATCATGCGCAGTGCGGTGCATCCCCCGCGCCTGCTCACCCAGTGCTCCCGGTCGAGC